>VYXD01015582.1:146289-174780 GCA_013397195.1 Hylia prasina
AACATGATGGAAAAAAAAAAAAAAAAAAAAAAAAAAAAAAGAAGAACAACAATTTGGCCATAAAAGCAAAATTTGGAGAGGAACTTTAGGGAATGGAGCTCAGGGTCAGGTGAAGGCAACACGTCAGATCCCAGCGGCTGCTCTGTGGTCCTGTTGGGCCTGTTCACTCTGCACATCTGAATTTAATCCCTGCAGGGGTTTACACCTTTTTAAGTCCAAAACATGGGATGTGTTGGAGCGTTCTTGGCTGCCAGGATGCGCTTCCAAGCGGAATCCGGCGAGTTGGAACCTGCTGCTGGGCCCATGATGATGCCTTAAGTTTTGGCTTTCATGTTTCCAGGTTCTGTGCTGCTGAGGTGCAGTTCCTATTATGTGCTGGTAAGCTCTTCACAGAGTAGATAGACAAAAAAATTCCTTTTCCTGCTGAGGACCAAGGACAACGTTCCGCCCAACAGCACAAACAGGGGCGGCTGGAGGGAGGGACAAGAAGGATGGGACCTCATTAATTCATTTATATTGGAAATTACATCAGAGGTCATATAGATAAGAATAAAATAATGAAAAAATAAAAGGGAAAAGTGAATAAGAGTATAAAAAAATAAAAAATAAAGAAAGGACAGAATTATCTGGAATAATTGGCCACAATGTCCATAATGTTCCCGACCGCTCCCAGGAGCAGGTAAAGCCAGGAATTGAGTTTGACATTATCTGACATCCACAATTCTGTTCTGAGTGTTTCCTCCAGGCCTTCAAAGCTCACGGTGGCATTGGACGAGGTGTTTCCAGCCTTCCTCCTTTCCATGAAGAGGAAATTTTGTCAGGCTGGGGCCGGAGGCTCCAGGCTTTCCCCACGTGGTGGTGCCATGTGGATGCGAATCACTCAGCTCCCACAGCCACGGGAAGGGGACAGGTGACAGCAGCTGACATGGCTCACTGCTCTTTGCCAGGAAAGAAAGACAGAAAGAAATATTTAAAAACACGAAGAAAAAGAGGAAAGAAAATACATGGCTTGGGAAGAACAACAGGATTCATAAAGCATGCAGGAAGCGCGGGGTTCTACAGAGAGGGCAAAATAAGTTTCACAGGGCATGATGCATTCTTCTCCCTGAAGAATTCCTTGCTTTAATTCCCAGCAGAATTAAAAATCCCTCTTTGGGGCTCGTTGCACGCTGGTGCAGACCGAGGAAATGCTGAGGGAGCTGTTGGGGAGCCCAGGGGATGGAACCAGCCCTCTCCAGGTCACAGCAGGGAGGAAGGACCCGTTGGAAGCTGGGATGGCCACGGGGGCTGGAGGTCCGGCCGGGCCGGGAGGGAGCCCGAGCAGCCCTGCCACGTCCTGCTTGGGCCTGTTCCACCACATTTCGGGGAAGGCTGGTACACCCAAACAGCTTTGTTCCCCTGCTCCGCTGTCCTGGCCTCTCCCCATTCCTTGCTCCTGGTGTTTACCATACCTGCAGGGGTGAGACTGGGATTAATTTCCGTGAGAACCTGTTGGAAGTGTAAATATCTCAGAGCAGGGACGCTTGGCAAGTTTATGGGGTTTGTTTTCCTCCAGGAACTGGCAGCTTTCCTGCTCTTTCTCGGACTGTGTGTGACCAGACATGAACATGAGGCATCCGGACATCTGGAGCAGGACTCGGTGCCTGCCCTTTGTCCCATCCCAGTCTGGCTGTGTCTCCAAGGATATCCAGGTGCCTCTTGGTGCTTTGAAGTGGATGTGACCTCTCTGCTGATACAAAGCCCCATCCAAGCTGGCCTTGGACATTTCCAGGGATCCAGGGGCAGCCACAGCTTCTCTGGGCCACTTGTGCCAGGACCTCCCCACCCTTACGATAAAAAAAAACTTCCATCCCGTATCTAAACTAAATCTCCTCTCTTTTACTATTAACCATCACCCCTTGTACTGTCACAACAAGCCTGGCTTAAAACTTTGTCCCCATCTTTCCTCCAGTCCCCATTTGATTTCCCACACCTCCCTTGGGAACACAACTTTGTCAGACTGACAAATCCTCCAGTGAATTGGCTCTGGCCTGATGGAGACAGACCTGATCCCCAAAGTCTCCGTGTGTCCAGGTCACAGAGCCCTGCTGCTGCCAGGAGCACGTCAGGATGAGGCTGTCCCGTGTGCAGTCCTGCTATAAATTCCCTGCCTGGTCGTGCGTCACCTCCAGGGCTGCTCTCCCCCTTCTCCCGTTAATGTGTAACCCGAAACTCGCCGGGGCACATTGCTGTGATCCCAGCATTATCTGTCCCCGGCCGGGTCCATCCCTGCCTGCTCCCACTGGGGTATTTTTACCTGCACGTGGATGGTGTCCTGTGAAGGGCAGGAGATGGGGAGGGCTGAGTATCCTGGATCCTTCCATTGGGAGGCTCCTATAAGGTCTCCTCAGAGTTTTCTCTTCAGCCTGGAAAAGAGAAGGCTCCAGGGAGAGTTTAGAGCCTCTTCCAGTGCCTAAAGGGGCTCCAAGGGTACTCCAGAGGGACTTTGGACAAGGCCTGGAGTGACAGCACAAGGGGAATGATTTCCCACTGCCAGAGGGCAGGGTCAGATGGGATATGGAGAAGGAATTGTTCCCTGTGAGGGTGGGGAGGCCCTGGCACAGGCTGCCCAGGGAAGCTGTGGCTGCCCCTGGGTCCCTGGAAGTGTTCAGAAATGTGTAGACGTGGCACTTGGGGATGTGGTTGGAAGGTAGAAATGGTGGTGCTGGTTAATGGTTGGACTTGACGGTCTTACAGGTCCTTCCCATCCTTAGAAATTTTATATTTCTGAGGTCTCTTCCAATATGACCCACACTGTGATTCTATGATCTCTCCAGGGCAGCTGAGAAAACTTCTGTCTTGGACAGAGAGTGAATAACCACCTGAAGGGAGGTCCTACAAAAATGTGTCTGAGAGCAGCTTTGGGGGGCCAGGAGTTTTACAGGGCTCAAGGCTATTGTGTGGCTGGGAGAAGACGAGGGGAGCCCTTCTCCTCCTTATTTACAGCTGCAGAGGGAAAAGGATTGCTGGATTGCTGTCTGCATCCGTGGTGGATGCTCAGGAAGGACAGGGCACATCCAGAGCAGATGTGTGTGGGTCAGGAGTGCTGTGGGAAGAGCCGGCTGACCTCCAGAGCGGGAGGATGATGGAGATGCTGGCACCTGGCAGCTCCCTGCCCTTATCAGAGCACTGCTCTCCCTGGGGTTCAGCTGCACAGGGGCTGTATCAGCCCACAGCTGCTGGGCTGGACAGGGATGGCTCTTTTCCAGTGTTCCCCACCAGGCCACATCCCATTGCAGCCCTGGTTATCAGCACAAGCCATCCCCTCCACCCCGGCACTGAGCTTCTCCGGGTGCTTCCTCATGCAGATACCTCCATTCCCCCTGACCAGCCTTTAAATCCCTTTTCCACCTCTCTTCCTACAGCCAGGGAGGCAGGGAAGAAGCAGTGACCTTCCTGAAGAAAAGCCCCTTCCAACCTCAACCAATCCCAACGGTGAAGCCCGGGAGCTTGGCTCTTGTTCAGCCGAAGGGAATTGCAAACCTTGGGATCTGGATGCAGCCTCAAATCGTGGAGTCACAAAATAGTTTGTGGAAAAGACCTCAAAGCTCATCCATTTCCACTCCCTGCCACGAGCAGGGACATCTTCCACGAGCAGGGACACCTTCCACTAAACCACATTGCTCCAACCTGGCTGGCCTTGGACACTTCCAGGGACGGGGCAGCCACAACTTCTCTGGAAAACCTCACCACTCTCATGGTGAAGGATAAAGGTAAAAATCCCACACTGATTCCCTTTTCCCAGCACCTTTTCCAAACAGAAGGTGTCTCTGTCAAGTCTTCCCCTGACACTGGATGCCAGTAAAGGAAGGAGAGCGGAAGCTCCTAAGAAATCTCCTTTTGCAAGGAGACTGGTCCTGGATGAGGAGGAAGCTCCTTGATGCAGACAGGAGGAGAGGACATCAGGAGATGAATGTGTGGCCTTAGAGGCACCATCCATGGAGATCTTGGAGTTACCTGTCCTCTGCCAAGGCTAGTGTTATAGATGAGCCACCAATTAGAATTTAGTATAAAAAGGATTTATTGATTACAGAAATTTAGGATAAAAAGACCACGAGCAAAATGGCAAAGTGTTGAGCCCGGGAGTCAACACTGGTGAACAGAGAAGCACACGTCTCTCTCGCCAGCCTCCTCTGTCCACGATTTGTTTGTTTGTCCGTTCTATTTTTATACCCCTTAGATAGCCCCGGGCTAGGGCCAGGGTATAACAAAGGTGTCCTTTTCAGGTTTCATCGTGGTTGATAGTTGGTCTCCGCTCTGCAGAAAAGGTTCTCCAGGAGAGTTGATGACATTGATTAAGTCTCCGGCCAGTCCATTGTGGGGGCCAAGGACTCACTGATGGTTCTGTCCCGTTATCAGCCCGGTCCAGTAGGTGTGAAGAGAGGGTCGTTGGCCACCACCATTGTTGAGGAGAGCTGTTGTTCTCCACCCGGTCTTGAGGTGCAACTGACGTTATCCCTGTGGAAGTTTCAAACTCCCCCTTGGAAAAAGCGTCTGTTAAATATGCTTTATTTGTTTGGATTTTACTTCATGTTCAATATATTCTTAGTTTGACATCGGTCCCTTCGTGTGTGTAACATATACCAATATACTAAGGGAGGGAGATTTCCCCTTTTGCTAGTTGTTACCATGTTTGGATACTGATAACCCCGCTTGTGTACACATACTTTAATGTCTTTGTACTGCCCTGGGTAGTCCAGCGGGATGTGTTGCAATCCCTGTTGGTCCCTGAGACTTTAACTGTATCCCTGGTTTTACAGAATATATTTTATAAATGCATGAATTAACCACTTCATCTATAACACTAGGAAGGAAGTGAAACTGGACACGGAGTTGAAAGTGAGGCGTAAACCAATTTTGGCACTTCTTGCCCCATTCTGTGCATGGCCTGGCATGTTCCATCCAGAGGGTGGGTGTGGGAGAAACGTGGCTTTAGAGCTGGATCCTCACACACAAAGGGGAACCAAAACTTCCTGAGTGAAGGAGAAGTGGTGGGAGCAACGTGCTGATGTGTCTCCAGCTGATTTAATTCCTATTCCTCTCTGTTTCCCAGAGATAATGCTCTGGGCTGCAGCGTCCTGCTCGCTGAAGCAAAGTGACCACAAAGCTCCATCCTGAGGGCAAAAGTGGTTTATCCCTGCTGGAAAAGAGCAAAGGCACAGAGGTCAACCCCACTCCTGCCAGCTGGTCTCCTCTGCTGCTTGTTTTGGCCAGTGAAATGATGCTGTTTGGAGGGCGAGGCTTTGAGAGGTGGGAGAGGTGAAAGCCCCAAAATGTGAAAGAAAATAAGAAAGGCCCCCAGGGATTTTTGTTCTGCTGGAGCATTATGGCTGTAAGACATGATGGCTGTAATTACCAATCAAAGCATTTTAACAATAAGTAATCCCCTAATTTAATATCTCAATGTAAAAAAAATCGAGATCTATTGAGTGGTTTGAGTTTTCTATGAGCTTGGATCACCGTTTTCAGCCTGAGCACCAGAAAGCAGCAAGAAACCCCTTGCAAATACAAATTCAGTGCTGGTTTCTCATCAAAAGGCAGAGAACAGCCTCATGTTGCCATCCCAAAGAGGAGTTTGTTCAACCCTCGTGGATTATCAGTGCCTGAGAGCGCTGAATTAGGGCACTTGGGCACACAGTTTAGTGGTGAACATGGAGGGTCAGGGTTAATCCTTGGCACCATGATCTTAGAGGGCTTTTCCAACCTTAATGGCTCTGTGATGCTAAATAAGCCTGGGCTCAGCTGAGCAGGCAGCCGGGTTTATACATCACCTGCATAACACCAGCCCTTCTCCACTATGAAAATCTGTGATTTTCCAGCGAAAATCGCTTTTCCTGCTTTGAGGGCATTGCTCCTGCCCGGGGAAAGGTTCCTTTCCCCCAGGAACAGCTGATGGGGAACAATGGCAAACACAAGAGCCATGCCAGGGAGTGAGTGTTCATCTCTGAGTCACAGGGGAAATGAAACAAGAATTTGTGCCGGCTTTTAACTCCGTGAAATACTTAATCCGTTTGCTTTGCCCATCCACAAATGCAGATCTTGAATCTGGAAAGTCCCAGCAGTTGGAGGCATAAACTATGAGCTTGGTTAAGCTTTATACTGGCCCTTCAGAGAGAAGATGCCTATCTGGGAATGTGTGGCTTAAGAAAGCTCAGGGAAAGGGCTCTGGAACCAGGCTGGAAGAGGAAAAGCTCTGGGGGGCTTCAGCTTGGAGAGGAAAAGCTTCTGGGAAGACCTCAGAGCCTCTTCCAGTGCCTAAAGGGGCTCCAGGAGAGCTGGAGAGGGACACAGGCCTGGAGGGACAAGGGGGAATGGGTTCCCACTGCCAGAGGGCACAGTTAAGTAGGATATTGGGAAGGAATTGTTCCCTGGGAGGGTGGGCAGGCCCTGGCACAAGGTGCCCAGAGAAGCTGTGGCTGCCCCTGGATCCCTGGCAGTGTCCAAGGCCAGGCTGGCTGGGGCTTGGAGCAGCCTGGGATAGTGGAAGGTGTCTCTGCCCAAAGCAGGGGGTGGCACTGGGTCCCTTTGAGGTCCCTTCCCACCCAGCCCCTCCCACGATTCCATGATCTGGCCAGCATGTGCACGAGCAAAGCCGTGCCTCGCAGCCCCAGATCTCCCAGGTGCGCCCCCGGATGCATCTAAACCACGCAAAACAAGGATTTTCCCCCCTGTCCTTGCTGCTGCTGACTGGGCAGGCACACTCTGCTGCCCGTGTTTGCTTTTCTACGTGCCCAAACTCCCAGAAATGCCACACGGGGCTGGCAGAGCTCCTCTGACTCAGCTGCTGTGCCGCGCTCGGCTGCTGCCTGGGCAGGGACCCCACTCGGGCTGGAACGCGACGCGGAACCCTCCGAGGTGGGAACGCCCTGGGCAGCCCAGTGCTGCCCTCCTGGCTCTGGGATGGCACCTGGGATGCACAGCAGCGTGTGTGGGGCATGGCAACTCCGTGGCTGCACAAGCTGAGGGGAAACTTTTTGACGCGGAGCAGCTCCGTGCCCCCGGTGAGACGGATTCACCAGCCAGGGTCGGGAAGGAAGCACTGCCTGGGAGTGCAGGTTGCCCTTGCCAGGATGTGGGAGCATTTTTTGTCTCCTGAGCGTCCCTTTTCCCATCACAAAAAGGCATGGGAATGCTCAGGGAGTTGGGGAGCAGAACCAGGTTGGGGAGCATGGCTGGGCTGAGAGAGCAGGGCTGATGGAGGAGCTGGAGAAGTCGCACAGGGAAGTAGGAAAATCTCCATCCTCGGAGGCAGTCAGGCCTGTCCTTGACAAAACCTGACCTCATGGAAGGTCAGGCTTGGAGCAGAGACAGCAGAGAACCCCCCCAGCCCCAGTTATTCTGGGGATGTCAGGACGTGGTGCAGAGCTCATGCCCCAGTTCCTGGGGATGCTGGTCCCACAATCCTGCCCTTTATCCTCAGTCTCACTGGGGTTTAGGGTTGCTCAGTGAGAGCTGAATTTTGGAGCAGAGGGCACCCAGCAGTTTGGCAGCAACTCCCCACACGCCCTAAAACCACGTTGGTGTGAGATGATCAGGTCCCACCTCCTCATGGCCCTCATGGAAGACCATCAAATAGTTTGTGCTGGAGAGGACTTTAAAGTCACCTAATTCCACCCCCTGCCATGGGCAGGGACCCCTTACATTATCCCAGGGTGCTCCAAGCCCCACCCAACCAGGCCTTGGACACTTCCAGGGATGGGGCAGCTGCTCTGGGCACCCTGTGCCAGGGCCTCCCCACCCTCCCAGGGAACAATTCCTTCCCAATATCCCATCTGGCCCTGCCCTCTGGCAGTGGGAAGCCATTCCCCCTTGTCGTGGTCAGCACCAGGATTGAGCCTTGCCCAGAGCTGCCCACTTTTCCCCCTGCTCCCAGCTGCTGCCATGCCTCCATGGAGGGGCAGGAAGGACAGAGCCAGGGTGCTGAGGAGGGTCTCCACTGTGCTGGGGATTCCCCAGCCCACGCTGCTGGCCCTGAGGGACACGGGAAGAGGCAGAGCATTGTAGCATTGTATCCCAAAATAGAGGCTTCCTTAACAAAGGAAAGGTCCCTGGAGTGCCAATCTGCCGAGGGTTTCCTCCTGCCACAGGAAGGTGAGTGACTCACTCCTGTGTAAACTGGAGGCAATCCCTCTCCCTGGTGATTATCTATCTGGAGAGAAATCTCCATCCGCTTCCCTTGGAAATACCTGCTCCCAAAATTATCTCTGCCTGGGGTTTTCCTATCAGCTGATCTATTTGTTCTAAAAATCGCAGAGCCCTGAGGGTTCCACCTGTGTCTCCAAGGCTTTGCCATGGACACCCCATGACTGACTCACTGAAAGGGACAACTTGGACAGTCCCCGTGCCTGGAATCATCAGGAAACACCTGCAGGCTCTTAGCTGAGGGAAGGGTCTTCCTCGTGGTGTTTCCTAACCAGGAAGAGGTAGATCCCCGTGGCGATGAAACTCTCCAGTTTCTGCTTGAGTCTGTGGTTAATGACAGCCACCAGCCCGAGGTGAGTGTCACTAAATGTCACCAGCTGCAGGGTGCAGAATCCAGACTGACTGGATTTTATGGAAGGTTGCAGGGTGAAGTTCATGTGGAAGCTGAAAGAAAGGGACCTGACTTTCTGCTGGCCTCAGTAAAACTCCCCATGACTCCCCCAGTTTGTGACAGAGACCCAGCTCTGGGGAGTGGAGCCACAGGAGACCAGGTCATGGCACTGATCCATCAGTGATGTGTTTGGGATCCTTGGGTCAGAGGATGACAGGATAACGGGTTGGAAAGGACCTCAGGAGGTCTCAGTCCAGCCTCCTGGTCATGGCAGGAGCAGCTCTGGGGTCAGACCAGGTTATGCAGGGCTTTTTCCAGCTGGGCCTTGAAAAGCTCCCAGGACAGAGGCTGCACAACCTGCTTGTGGTGGAAGAATTTTCCCTTATCTTCAGCCTGGAATATCAGCGGTGTCCATGCCAGCAGTGCTGCCAGGATAACCAAGATTTCCTCAAAGAAGTCTCCTCATCACAAGAAGAGAATGAAGGCAGCAGTTCCAGGGAGCAGCACCATCACCTCTCCTGGAAAAGCCCTGCTGGCACCAGGAGCAGCCCTGATATGGGGAAGGAACACTTGTATCATCCTAAACTGCTTCGTGCACACTTGGGTGCTGCAGGTTTGGTCCATCCAGCTGGGAAAATGATGTTGGTATGAAGGATTGTGTCTCTGCAGAGGACACGCTGCAGGTCCCACCGTCCTTCCCACCTCCTGTGCCACAGCCTATCGACTCCTCTCTCCCTGGGGATGATGGAATTTCTGTTCCCCTTCCCTGCCTCCCTGCCCACACGTCCTCTGCTCCTTAGGCACAACTTATCCCTTCATTTAGAGATGGTCTCACTGATACCCATTTCATTAAGCACTCGATTAGCCTCCTCTTGTATTTAACTTGGAAACCCTTTCCTGCTATTCCGGGACTTTTTTGGACAAAAACCATGCACAGAACCAGCTGTAAGAGCTGGTCAAACAAACTCGATGCCTCCAAAGCTTGTTTCGCAAACTTGGACTTCCCAGGACTGCTTGGCTGAGGGCTGGGAGCAGATTTACAGGGAATTAACCATTTGACATGAGGGAATTGGCTTCTGTTTAGCTCAGAATTGTCCACAGCTCCATGTCCAGCTCACGTAGGATGTTGGACCCGGCAGTGGTGACGGGCCCACTCCTGGCCAGGGGATCTCCAGCACTGGGAGTGCATCCCCAGGCTTTAGCTGCACGTCGGTCCCAACAGGGATCCCGAGCCAAGGAGCCGGCCTGGGAGGCTCCGGATTAATCTCTGGAACGTGACCTTTACATGCTGGGAGTGGTGGGAGAGATATTTTAACTGCAGTGGCAAAGGTCCAAAGAAGAAACACCAGCCAGGCCCTAGATAACAACACTGGCCTCCTGACAAGGACTCCAGCTGGGAATGAGCCTCAGGGCTGGTTTCCCTTTTCGGGGTGGGACAAATGCATGTGGACCCAATTTCCCACCTTCCCTCTTTTCTCCAACAGGGAAACAGGGGTCACACAACTCTGCACTGAAACAGGGGTCACACAACTCTGCACTGCTGGGGGTGGGCTTCAAGAGCCCAGTTTGGGTGTAATTGGTGTGTTAAACAAAAAAAATACAGGAAAATGCAATTTTAAAATAAATAATGATGATGGAGGGGTTTTAAAACGGAGAAGCTGAATTGCATCCATCCTCTGCAAGGAGGTTTTCCTGCCCAGGGCAGTGGTGGAATCCCCATCCCTGGAGGGATTTAAAGCAGTGTTGGATGTGACACTTGGGGACGTGGGTCAGTGGTGGCCTTGGCAGTGCTGGGGGAATGGTTGTGCCTGATGGTCTTAAAGGTCTTTTCCAGCCTTAATAATTCCTTTTTTTTAATTGACAGTCAAAGCAGATCTAATGTTAGTTTTCTTCCAACAGGGTTTGTATCCATGGGAGAGCTGCTAAAGGACAACTTGAGTGAAGGAGGACATCACCAACCTTCTCCCAAAGGGCAGGAAGCAGCATGGCTCACCCAGGATGGGACACTGGGAAGGTGTAATGGTGCCCTCCCCATCCTCACCCATCCCTCAAATCCCCACGGGGTCACTTTGGGCTCTAAAGAGACACTTGGTGTGATTCTTTCGCCCATTTCACCCATTTCCATAAAATTTATTTGGAGTTAATTTAGATGGACGTCTCCAAGGGGGGGGCTCCAGGCATGGGCTGGACTCACTGGGGCTGAGAAAACCTTCTGTTTTCTGGGCTGAGATGGATAAGGATCACCCCCCTTGTGTGGCATCCACAGGGAGCAGTGGCTTTCTGGGGTCCAGGGCCATCCCTGGGGGTGTCTCAGTGGGAATCCCCCTGAGGACACAAGGGTTGTTTTGGAGCAGAAGGGGAAGGAAGTGATTTCAGAAGTCCCGTAGTGAGAACAAGTATTTTTTTTTTGAAACAAAGAGAAAGAGGTTCCAGGGTGGGACCCTGTGCTGGTCTCCATGGTGTCACTGCCGGGAGCTGAGAGCAAAAATAATGGCACACAGAACTACTGGAAAATGGCTTTTTCTCCAGCACCAATGGGAACCTGCTCCTGAGCCTCTTTGTGGCTTTGCTTTGCTGTGGATTTCATGAGGACAAGGTAAAAAATGGGAGACACGGGATGCTATGGGAGCCCTGCCACTCCATCCCTGGAACCAACCTCCAGCGGGAGCTAAATCCATCGTGGTGCCAGGCTGTGTTTCCACCCCCAGGCTGAGCTGCTGGTGGGTCAGCCAAGCAGTAACCCCACAGAATTTGGGGGTGATTGGACCCCACAATGCAGCTGTCCATGCCCATTGAATCCCACCTAGCTGCTGCCAGGGGTCCAGGCACGGATGGGACCACTCCTGCACAGCTCCTCAGCATCTCTGCAAATAGAGGAAGGAGGAGAAAAGAGCCTTTTTCAGGAGAGCCTCTCCCCCAGCACTATTTTAGGCTGGGACCATTATGTGGATAGGTCACTGCTGCTGGTTTTAGGAAGACTTGGTTTGGGGAGATGTGTTTAATTGTGCTATTGAATGCCAGGGATCAGTGCAAAACCTTCTCCAGCAGCAAGTTCTGTCCTCCAGGACACCTCTCCCAGCAGCTGCTGCTGTTGCAGCTTGCTCAAACCCCCTGGAATAAGACCTTGAATGGGTTTGTTTTTTGGCTTTTTTCCATCTGTCTTACTTACTATTTTCTAGGCAATCCCAGAGGAAGAGGAAGTGTCATGAAATTTGGCAGAAAACTCAGCATCTCTGCTCCTATGAAAGCCATCAATGGGGTCAGCAGAAGCAGAGCTGACCTCGTTGGGTTTTGTGACTTTTTTGTGAATCTGGGAACCCACAGCACACGTAGCCCAAGCCTGTGGGTTAATTTTAACACACCTGCCCTGGTGTGAGGTGTTTATTTATTTATGGTCTCCCTAGAAGCAACATTTATGGCCACAACGGGTTGCTTGTGTTTTAGGGCCCGGCAGGCAGCTCCTGCTGCCTGGGAGGTCATGGCAGCACCCCTACCCCTCTTTGCAAGCATCATCCTGAGGGGGGGAAATGCACTTGGAGTCTGAAAACCCCTCCAAAAATCCTGGGAGCTCGGAGGAAAAGCGAGTGGCACCTCCATCACCCTCCTGATGGTGAGGAGGAGGAGGGCAGAGACATCTCATGCGCTCAGTGGGGAGGAAGCGAAAGCTGGGCTTGAAAAAAGTCCCCCAACCGCTGGTGGAGAAGAGAAAATCCACACCCAGATGGCCACAGCCACAGAGCAAAGCCCTCCCTGCACTGAAGCAATGTGCTCAAGGCTCGCTGCTTGCATCACATGCCTCGGGTCTCCTCCAATTCCCTCTTCCCCACGGAGCACCAGCCCCAGAGAGCAAATGTCCCCTGTGCCCTGCCTCCGTCCATTTGTCAGCTCCCGTTAAAGACATTAGTGGGAAAAGGGTGGAAAAGGGAGGAAAGTGTCTCTCTGTGCTCAGCACCCACCTCTCACCAGCCCCTGGGTGCTGCAGCCTCAGGGGTGGCAGGAGGAGTCTCCCCCAGAGCGTGTGTGGGTGAGGGATGGACAGAGGGACCGGCTCCTGGCACAGACAAGTGGAAATGGCCTCAAGTTTCACTGGGGAGGTTCAGATTGGATATTCAGGAAGGTTTCTAGGCTGAAAGGGTGCTCAGGCATTGGAACAGGCTGCTCAGGGAAGTGGTGGAGTCACAGTCCCTGAACCGTTCAAGAAATGTGTGGATGTGGCACTCGGGGCCATGGCTTAGCAGCAAACACAGCAGGGCTGGGTTAACAGTTGGAATCCATGACCTTAGAGGAGTTTTCCAACCCTACCAATTCCACAACTCTGTTTTCCAGCCCCAGCTCCCACCTCCAACCAACCTACCCTGTTTTGGAGCTCGGGTGAGTGCTGGGAAGGTGGTCCCATGTCTCTCTCCAGCCTCACCTGACCTCATCTCCACACACCCTAATGGCACCACAAATGGAAGTTTCCTTCTCCAGCTGCATTGGCTTTTGCTGCCCCTTGAAAGTTGTTGATGGTCCTGAATAAGAACATCCTGGAGGGAGAATTCAGGCATCCTGGGAAGCTGCAAAATCACATCTGCTCCCATGGGATGTTCCTCCTGCAAGCCCAGTCACACAGGGCAGGTTTCTGTGTCCATTAGGTGACTGAACACCTCTCCAGCCAGGACACCACGAGAAGTATCAAGGTGGCATCAGTCTGCACTTGCACAGATTTAGGTGAGTGCTCACCCTCTCTTCTGCCACCAGCCAACACTGGGCAGGGCTGCAGGCTCGGCCCAACACTCCCAAACTCTTTTACTTGCTGCACCTAAGGCTTTAAAAACAAAACAGAAGGCAAAAAACCTCAAGAGATTTGATATATGCCAGCTTGTCTCCAGCAGCTCTGCCGGCGCCTCCCTGCATGTTTGAGCTTCACCCATGGGTGCAGCGCAGGCTCTGCTGTGGCCAGCCTGACCTTCCCGGTCCACCCATTCCTGTATCACATTCCTGCCCGCCAGTCAACATGGAAATGTTTTGAAAGCGTCTTAGAGACCTGCCGGGCTGCCAAAACAGTTGAAAAATGAAGCCGCGGAGGGAAACGTGCAGCTGCTTTCCAGGTCGGCTCGCCGGGTATTGCCTCCGCCTTCCGCGCTGCAGCTGCACAAATCATTTGCTTTTCAACGGGATTTAAAGCATCTGCCTCTTCCCCGGGCTTGTGTGAGCTGCTGTGGAGCTGGGAAATGGAGATTTGGGGCGAGGGAAGCTCTGGTTTTGGGTCCCCTGGGTGATAGGTGACCTGCGTGAAGGACAGAAATGAGTGAGGTGGGTTAGGGTTGACTCCCTCCTTCCACCTCCCTCACACCCAAACAAGTGGATAAAAGTGAGGAAAAGCAAAGGAAGGGAAAGGAAAGGCTTAGCCTTGCAGTGGGCAGTGAAGCTGGGAAGCTCCTGCTTGCTGGAAGCTGCTGGGACTTCAACCAGGCTCGGAAAAGGTCTGATGGGAAGAGGAGTCTCCAGGGGACCACTTCCCCACTCCAAAGTAGCTTTTAGAAAAACATCTTCTCTGGCCTGCTGAAGCATCCAGAGCCAAGCAGACCTCTCAGCTGGCCTGGCCATAATTAATCACCCCTGGAGATGAGGAAGGCGCCTGCCTCTTGTTTTCGAGCTGTTTGGGTTTATCTCGGGAGGAAGAGCTGCGGGTGTTCAGACCTTGGAGGACCAGGCTGGGGGAGAGGGCGCCAGGCGAGGGCTGCTGATCACCCCATGGGTCATGAAGGACAGCAACAACTCCCTGGACATCATCCACACATCCATCCATCACCTCTGGACATCATCCCTCCTTGGGAGGGCCAGGGGTTTGGAGGATGAAACCAAGGTGCTGTGGTTGGCTGAACCCAGCCTTTGCCCACTCTGCGTTTCCAAATCTGGGAGAGATGGGCTGAACTCGGCACCCAGGGCACTGCTGGGCAGCTTTGCCCAGCTGAGCCTCACTCAGCAGCTCTGCACAGGCATCTCCTTCCCTCTGGGCAAGCAGCAAGCCTGTCCTTCCTCCCTTATCAGCCCCAAATAGCTGTGATGTGATGTATTGTTTTCCCTCCTCAAACAAATTACATCAGAAGAAGGAAACAGGAATATTTTTTTTTTTCTCTTTTCTGGCATGGAGGTCCGTGAGCAAGATCTCTGCAGCACTGTGTCGGTGCCAGGAGTTCTTATCCTCTTAATGCCTCCTTAGCCAGCTGCCACTTTCTGCTGCTGAATACTAGATGCCTTTGGTGTCCTTCCCCTGCTCCATCAGGGGCTCCATGGTCCCCCCCAGCCACAGCCAGGGGGCCCAAGGACCCCCACATGAAATCAGATCCAGCAGGGAAGGAGGATCTGGCTTTCACCCAGGGACACAGATGGGGAATACTCGGGGGAGCACCGGGGCTCGCTCTGCACTAGCAGCAGCAGAAAACAACTGGGCCACCTGCACATGATCCCGTGGGGCTGCTCCCGTCCAGGAACTCTGCAGCCCCCCAAAATCTGAAGGTCTTTCACCCAGGTGAATGAGCCCCGCTGGGAAGGCGGGGTTGAACCTGGCCACTGCTCCCCTTGGGCAGCAGCCACCTGCGGGAGAGGGCAGGCTGCCAAGGTGGTGGTGGTGGCCCTGCACAGCTCCCCGCAGCTTCCTGGGGGGCTGTGTCGTGCCAGGGCTCAGGGGGGACAGCAGTTCAAAGAGGAGACAGCGAGGAGCAAACCTCGAGCAAACCTTCTGCCATGTCCTCCTGCTTCCAGCAATGACGGAAAGTCCCAACATCCCAGTCCCGCCATCAGCCCCGGCCCCAGCACCCGTGGAAGTGAGTCCGGTCTCAGCCCCGGCTCCAATCCCATCCATGGTCCCATTCCCGGGGCAGAGAGGTGGGAGGGGTCCGTGTCCGGTCCCGGTCCCGGTCCCGGTCCCCAGTCCCATCCATACTCCCGTCTCCGGCGGAGGGAGCGGGGGGTCCTGCTCTAGCCCTAATCCCGATCCCATCCTGCCATCCCGGAGGGGGAAAGAGAGGGGGCGGTCGGACTCCTGTCGCGACCGCAGCGCCGATCCCGGACCCGTTCCCGTCCCGACAGAACTCCGTCCCGTCCCCGGGGGAAGGGGCGGTCCCAGCCCCGGGCGGAGCAGCTCTGGCCCGGCTCCTGCCCCGTCCCCAGCGCGTTCCCAGCGCCGGGAGGGCGGTGCAGCCCCACGCCCGCCCCGTCCCTGCTCGCACGAGGCGGCGGCACCGGGAGCGGCGGCACCGGGAGCGGCGGCACCGGGAGCGGGGGAAGGACCAAAGCCGGGCATGGCGCGGCCTCCGCCGCCCTCCTGAGCGGGGCGATCGGCGCTGAACCCCCGGCACGGAGCCCCCGGCTNGTCTCCTGCCCACGACAGGGAAGGACGGGCGGCCACCTCCAGGGTCGAGTGGGAAACTCGTGCGTGGGGTGGGAGTGGGGACACGGGTGGAAGGGACACGACAGGCACGGGGGTGAAGGGGACACACGCACAGGAATAGGGGACACACACACACACCCGTGTGCACATACTCCTGGACACTGGGTGACAAGGGTGACGCAGGGTCCCGGTGCGCCCAAAGCAGGAGTGGGGCACTGCATGGATGGAGCCGAATCCCGACTGTCCTGCTCTGCTCCTCTCCACCCACGTACTGCCCGTACTGCCGCTAAAACTGCCCCGAAGTGCCCCAGGACCGGGCAGTGGGAGCAGCAGCCGGCAGGGAGTCGCCGGCACGGGCGGGTGTTGGCACAAATGGTTCAAACTGGGCACTCAGGAGAGCCTCCTGCTCCTTTTACACCTCTTTACCTGAATTATTGGAATTTTTTTTTTAATGCATTAATTCACAATAATATCTTTGCTGCTCAGTTTCGCCCTTCCCTGGGGAATTCACTGGCTCTGTACCCGTGATTTCCCGTACACAACTCTGGCTGAACCACGGAGCTGCCTCCCTGCTTTGCTCCGCGTGTTTTTCCACCTCTTTGCGTCCTGGGCTCCCTGTGTAATTCCTTTGGGAGCGTTTTAATTTACACTGCAATGGGTGATACCCTGATTTCAAACCCTTTGACTCCTTCTAGCAACTCCTAACCTCCCAAACACCCTTCTTCCCAGAGCTGGGCGCTGGCTGCCATCACTGCAGGAACAACTTTAGGGGCAAAACATCTTTTTTTTCTCTTTGCGTTCCACTTTTCTTATCAGTTTAATGCAAGAGCCATTTGGCAACCCACTGCCTTCCTGTACACGAGGTGAGGAGCGGCAAGCACAGCTCTGTTTTGGGCCAGCAACACTGGGGGATGGTGGCCCTAACCCGTGGTCACCGCTGCCAAAATTGTGCCGTTTCATTATCACCAAATTCCCCTTGTTTTCCCTCAAGCAAAGGGTGGCCGATGGGTTAAGGGGCTCCAGTGCAAAGGGAGAGACCCCAAAATGAGCTGAGCCCCAAAGCACAGCCTCATCCCGGGGCTTGGTGGGTTATGAAGCCCCCAGAAGGGTTTCTGACAGCCCAGAGTGACTTTATCCTGTCTCTGCCCAGTGCGATGTTTATCTCGGGCTGTTGACACCAAGCCAAAGCCATGAATAGCTCTCTGGCAGCGGAGCGTGCTGCCGGCCACGCTGGGCTCCCTCCTCAGTGCTGAGCAGCCCCCACTAAAACCTGCATGGGAACCTCCCGAGAAGGTTGGGAGCGCTGGATGCTCCCTGTGGAGCAAGAAATTATCCTCCAAAATCCACCCCTGCGGGGTTTTCTGGTGGTGCCGTGTGATTGTGTTATCCTGGTTGTCCCCCAGAGCGCCTTTGGTTTTTCCAGGGTGATTGTGGCTCCCTTGGTGTGGGCAGGAGGCTGGGAGGTGTCCATGGAAATGTCCTTTGTCCCAGATGCAGAGCTTATAGGGTTACCTGGCCAGAAAGTGGTCCCACTTTCTCTCTGATTGTTGCTTCCTCCAGTGAGCATCAAAAGGTCATGGAGGGCAGAACCAAAGTCCAGCTCCTGACAGAACCACCACCTTCCTACCTCCAAGAGGCCTAAAGGATGCAAGAGCTCTGTTTCCCCCATGGAATAAGTAAAACTGGAAGTTTGAGGGCTCAAATAGGATCCACCCCAATCCTACAGCAGGGAGAAACAGGCAGGGAGCATCACCTCTGCTGAAGCAGGAAGGGAAGTGTTGATGAAAGGATTAAATATTGGCCAGGGTTGATGTTTGCTTCCAGAAGGATCCATCTCCAGAGCCCTGCCATGCTGGGAATTGAGTCAGGTTCAACTGAATGAAGGTGGCCTTAATTACTGATGTTGCTGATGGTTTTAATTCACTATAATTTAATTCTTTAATTCACTTTAAAGCCACACATTTGGTTAATCCCGATTGATTTCCCGTGATGTGGAGCAAGGCAGGAGGTTTTGGTACCCCTGGGAAGCCAAGGCTGGAAAGGGGATTGATTCAGGAAGGAATTCAGGGAGTTTCTTGGGGGAAACCAGAAATTCCCAGAAGAAGTGATTTCTCTCAAGGCAAAACATTTTATTTGACCTCCAAACAAAGTCATAAAGTTCTTTTAAACTCGTTATATCTTTTCTCCAGACTCTCTCTCCCCTTTTTAACTTGGATCAAGTTAATGAAAAACCCTCTAGGAAACCAAAACACCCCCAGAAAAATACTTTGCATGGAGAAAACAAATTCAACTCTGCTGTTTCTCAGCCTGGCGACAGGAGGGGAAACTGAGGCACGTGGCTGCTTCAGTGGAGCAGCTCCATTTCTGGGGTGGAGCTGCCCTCCAAAGGTGCTTTTTTGTAGGGACAGAAACACAGATTCTTTATAAGGTTTTGGTTTGAATCAGGTGTTCTGGCTGTCTTGGGGATGGAGGAAGGGGTAGATCACACCCAAAAGGGATAAAGGAGGGATGTTGCCTGGCAGGGAGATGGATAAAGCCCCTTAAGCTGCTTGGCTATCCTGGAAGTGAATTTTGGAGCTGTCCTGCCTTGGGATCCCTGGAGAGAAGCGCTGGGGATGGTGGAGCTGGGACAGCTGGGGAGGTCCTCAGCCCACGCTGGTGGCTGGGGCCAGCCTGGAGGAGAAAGGCTCTGCAGGTCAGCGTGGCAGAAAGGATCCAAAGGGAAGGGGCAGATGAAAACCAGGGAGTTTGGGCAGGCTCAGACGTCGGCCGGATCAGGAGCAGACAGGCTCGGGAGCATCCGAACGCGCTGCCTGTTTGCTTTTGGCCACGGAGGGTTTGAACCACAATCCCAGAGCAGTGAAAAACGATTCCAGGCCGTTTGCTTCCCAGAGTCTCGAGTAGCTCCTGATCCTGAGTGAGGATTTTGATGAGTCTACTAAATGCCTCTGAATTAGGGCAGGGAAAACACCCACGTTTCTCCATGTGTCCTTTGGAAGGGATTCAGGGAGAAGACGCAGTGAATGGATCGTGGTTTCAACCTCCAGCATAAAACAATAGGAGCTGTGGCAGAACCAAGGGCTGCCTCTGTGAGGTCCTGCTGGTAAATTAATCCCCATTAATTATTTGGGAAGGCCAATTAAATCTCAAGAGCCCCCTGTGAAAACGTATCCATCGCAGCCATGATTTGGCTGGGCTTTGTTGTCTTCAGTGACTTTGCTGCTGCCTGGCAAATTCCCGAGCACGAAACACGGCTGGGATGGCACTGGGAATGCTGAAAAATGGAGCAGAAATCAGGAGTCCAGGCCTTGACTTGGCAATTCAGTGCCCATCCCGTGGTGTCCCTATGGAGTGCTGCCCATCCCTCAGCTGCCTGCCCATGACCTTCTCCCATGACAGCCCCCTCCTTTCCCATGTTGGCTGATCTCAATATCCCTGGCAGATACAGTTACAGGAGCATTTTGGGATGCTGACTTCACCTGCACATGCCTGTGGCTACTTTATTTGAGGGCAGGCTTCTCTCCTCACCAGGCTCCTCTCCTGTGCTGCCTTCATCCACTGGCACTGAGTGTACCAGTGTTTTCTAGGAAAAAAAACTCCCATGTGCCGTGGGATACACAGGTCCAAGGCCACACTGAAGAGGGAGAGATCATCCAGCCACTGCAACTTGCACGTGGTTCAGCATGGAGGAGACTGTGTGTGGATGGCTGGAGGGCACCCAAAAAGCTGTGCCCGGTCACCTGCGTCCAATGCCAGAGAACAAACCTCCCCCCTGTGACCTCAGAAAGGGCCGGGAGATGAAGTGATGAGGCAGATGCAGGGGGTTCTCACCAAAGCATGGTGGTCTCTTTGCTTTTGGGGATCACAGAAGTGTGTATCCCGCTTGGCATCCTCAGGGATTGCTGCTGCTCTCGCCCTCCCCTCGTCCCTGCCGGGGGCTCGGGGCGTCACAGTCGGAGCTGGCGTTGGTGCCAGCCGTGGGCACAGCAAAGGGCACTGCCAGCTGCCAGCTCTTGTGCCTTCACACGCCTTGGCTGGCCCTGGCCTCTCCAGCTCGCTCCCAGCAGGGCTGGAGTGAGGGGGTGGACTGCAGCCACGGGCCCGGCACACACAGCAGGTTTTGTCCTAGAGATTCTGGGCAAAACTAGGGTAGAAAAGGGAAAAGAAAGGCTTTTGCGTTCCCAGAAGGAAAAGGAGGGAGAGCACGACAGCAAGGACAAGGCTCCATTCAAACCAAGCAGCAGACACTGTTTGCTCCTTGTCCTGAAGATGGAGATGAGGAATTTGGCACATCCCTGGCTCACAGATGGATTATGGTTGGGTTTTCTCGCTGGGGTCTCAGGAGCCTGTGGGAAGATGAGCTGGAATTCAGGGTGATCTCCCCCCACCCATGCTGGGTTATGTGCAGGGGAGGGAATGCAGATGGAGAAATCCCATGCCAGACTGAAGCCTCTGGAACTCCGTAACCCTTCCCTGTGCCTTTTAGGGCATCTTGTGTGGCTTCCCTCGGCCACAGTGGCCTGTCCCACCGTCTCATCGGCTGCCAGGTCTGCGGGCCACAGATCTGCAGAGCTCAGAGGGAAGGAAGAAACTGCGGAGAGCAGCAGCTGGAAAAGGTTTTCTTGTCTGCCAGAGAGCTCTGTTAACCCTCTCCATCCACAGCCACGCTGCTGGGGACTCAGGGGAAGCAGGATGGGAGCAAAGCTGAACTGAGCGCAGGAAAAGCAAAACCCCGAGGCCAGGACACTGCTGGCTCCTGATTTTCATCACAGAGTTCTCAAAGTTATACTGGGATTTTTGCAGATGTTGCAGATGAGTTGGTGTGTGAGTGTGTGTGGTTTCCACTCCTGTCCTTGGGAAGTGTGAGCCTCAGCCAGCACTGTTCCTGCTCTGCTCCAGGGGGAAAGCAGCAGGATGGGGGAAACATCATCAAGGATGGTGTCAGTGCATTTCTGGACAGGTTGTTTGATCCAATCCCTGGAGCAAGGACTGGAGTTATCCCCTTGTGATGTGCTGGAAGCATCACTTCATCTCTTCTCCCGCAGCAAACAGTTGCCCAGGTGCTTTTCAGTACCAAAGTGCTTTACTTTGGTGAGACGTCATCCAGGCTGGCAGCTTTGGGGAGGCTGCCATTGCCTCCTTCCCTGCAGGATCCGAGTTGGAGGTAGGGGCAGGATAGCTCTGGATCTGGTGTTTATTTTGCAAGATAGGGCCTGGCCACACTGTCCCTCAGCATGGTGGCACCAGGTTAGAGCTGAGCCCTTTACCTGAAAAGGCCAGGATTGCCCTTTTCCACCCAAAATCCTGGTGAGGTTTGGGTCGGGGTACATCCCACACACTCATTCCAAGGGCACCTTTCCTCAGACCTTTTCTGCTGCAGGAGCTGCAGCATCTCCCTGTAACCCCCCATTTCCACAGGCTTCCCGTAAAGCAGGGGACAGCAGGGACACCAAAGCAGCTTCTCTTACGGGAAGGGAGGGAATGCATTTGAATTTGATTCCTGACCCATGGACTCACTTGGAGATCGTGTGTCAGCAGAGCCCAGGGCACAAAAGGGCCCTTGTCCCTCCTCACAGACAGGCCAGGCTCTGTGTGTCTGCAGAGACCCTTTCAAGGCCATTTTTCTCCTCCCAGCTAATCAGTCCCGTGCAGAAACCAGCTCTGCACAAGCAGGGCTCAAGGCCAGGGAGCAGAACTGTGACCCAGCCACCATCAGCCCAGCCCTAAACCCATTCAAGACCCCTCATCCTCATCAACAGCCAAGCCAGGCAGAGCCCCTGTGGTGGAGACCATGCTGCTTTTGGCAAGGTTTGATTGCAGGGCCCCCCGGTGTGGTGAGGTTTGCCCTACCAGAAGGAGCTGAAGACCTCTGAAATGGGGGCCAGTCACGAGGATTGCTTGCTGAAATTCCACCTTCTAATCCCTTCTGCCTGGAATTTATCAGGACCCATTTTTAATGGTGCTCAGCTGAGTCACTTCTTCTGGCTGGTTAAACACAGAATGGAGCATCTTTCCTGTTCTGTGATGCAGGAGGCCAAATTCCTGCGTGAACCTGGTGGGAAGGAAGGTTTGGGACGTTGAACTGGGCTGCAGGAGGTCTGAGGTGGACACCCACATGTGGCCTGGGGTTTGTTGGTGACTTTAAAGCAGCTCAGTTCTTCTTCTGTGCTCCAGACACACAATGAGGTTAGATAAAACTCACCTCACCTGACCATAATTCCTCCATGGCAGGGACTACTCGCTTGTGTCAAAAACACCGTGAGGCTGTGGTGTCTGTGGTCAGTGATGTGCTGCCCTCCTGAGCCATTTTCTCCGAGTCCTTACAGCCTCTTTGCTTTTCTCCCCAGGGTGATGGAGAACCTCACAACCACTCCAGCCTGGACCAGGATCATCAACAGCTCCTTGGACCCAGGTGGCACAGACGACAACCCCTACAAGTGCGTGTTTGATGAGGACTTCAAATACGTCCTGCTGCCCGTCTCCTATGGCATCGTGTGTGTGGTGGGGCTCTTCCTCAACCTGCTGGCCCTCTACGCCTTCATCTTCAGGATCAAGACCTGGAACGCCTCCACCACCTACATGTTCAACCTGGCCATATCCGACACGCTCTACGTGGTCTCCCTGCCCCTCCTGGTGTACTACTACGCCATGGGCGACAACTGGCCCTTCAGCGCGGGGCTGTGCAAGATCGTCCGCTTCCTGTTCTACACCAACCTCTACTGCAGCATCCTCTTCCTGCTCTGCATCAGCGTCCATCGCTTCCTGGGCATCTGCTTCCCGCTGAAGTCGCTGCAGTGGGGCCACGTGCGCCACGCGCGCAGGGTGGCGGTGGCGGTGTGGGCGGTGACCGTGGCGTGCCAGTCCCCCGTGCTCTTCTTCGTCACCACCAGCGCCAAGGGCGACGCCATCACCTGCCACGACACGTCCAGCAAGGAGCTCTTCGGCCAGTTTGTCATTTACAGCTCGGTGATGCTGGTGCTGCTCTTCTGCATCCCCTTCCTCATCATCATCGTCTGCTACTGCCTGATGGCCCGGCGGCTGCTGCAGCCCACGCGGGGCATCTCCCGCCTGTCCCGCTCCAAAAAGAAGTCGGTGAAGATGATCATCATCGTCTTGGTGGTCTTCATCGTTTGTTTCCTCCCCTTCCACGTCACTCGCACCTTGTACTACTCCTTCCGGAGCTGGGACCTGAGCTGCCAGACCCTCAACGCCATCAATTTGGCCTACAAGGTGACTCGTCCCCTCGCCAGCACCAACAGCTGCTTGGATCCCATTTTGTATTTCTTAGCAGGGCAGCGATTTATGAAGTTTGCCGGCAGCAAAATGCCAGGGAAGCCTCAGAACGAGGTGGCGCTGGGCTTCGTGCCCAACAGTCACCTGGGCACCAGCAGCGACACGGACACGCTCTCCAGGGATCTGAAATCCTAGCTCTGCTCCGCGGCACGAGGGTTTATCCTGGCTGTGAAGGGAGGACAGGATGCTCTGGGGCCCGAGGCTTTGGGTGTTTGGGGTGCCTGGGCTTGCACCCACTCGGGTGTGGTCCGTGTCTAAGGCGCTCCTCTGCTTGGTTTTGCTGTGTTTTTTTCAGGAAGATGCAGCTGTGGTTGCACGCGTGAGCCCTGATTTCTGGCTCTGCATCCCAGCCTGCCCCTCTGATCAAGGCTGAGGTGACCAAATCTGGGGAAAAAATCGTGCCCTGAGTGCTTTGAATCATTTTGCAAAGCAAAAACGCCGTGTGCAAAAGGTGCCCCATAAGAATTCCTGCAGATTGCCTGCCACAGGGGGAGCCGGAGTTCCTCTGTGCCTTGGCAAGGCAGGAAAGGCTTTAGGTGGATGAGGAGAGTCAGCTGCAGTTCTGCTGAGCAGCTTGATTAAAATGTCAAGGACAAGTATCACCCAGAGCAGGAAAGGGTCTCCCACAGCTTTGCATCCCTGAAGAAATGCTCTCCCAGCTTCAAGCTGGCAGAGCAGGGATGGGATTCCCAGCTCCTGTCCAAGGGCTGGCTTCTCATTAACCAGGGTGCTGATGGACATTCCATCCCACTGGAATGCACTGGTAGCAGCCCACTGGAGTTTACTGGTACCATCAAGCAGGTCCCCTGTAGGTTTCTCCAGCGGGGCCGACGTCTTCCAAAAAACCCATTAGTGCTTCCCAACAGCAACAGTCACCCTTTAAAAGCTTTTAGGAGCCTACAACTTCCAGCTGCTGGCTTTAATAATCATCTCCAGCTCATTAAAATTTAAGGTGAGCTTTTCATGTCTTGTTTTTAGCCCCCTTCCTGGTGAATCATGTTTCCAGCCCAGCAGCAAAGACCGGTGTGAATCCCCTTGGCTGAGCACTGCCACGTCCCCATTGCTGTCCCTCAGAGGTGACAAAATTTTCCAGCACTAAACCCTGGGTTGAGGAGGTGCAAGTGGTGCTGAACTTAACCCCCTTCCGCCTGGATTTGGCAAAAATGTCCACAAAACATTTCACCAGAAGGTGCTCTTGGTGATTTTCCCTGTAATTGTCGGGTTGGAGAGGCCAGAGCTCAAGGTCCCCGGTTTCCCTGCCAGGAAGATTCCTCCCCCCCAAAATGAAAATTGCTTGGGCTGCAACACTGGAAGAGTGACATGTTTTAAGGAGCTCTATTTCAGGACTAGGCAAACGCATTTGATGCTGGCTTAGCCCAAGACCTCGGACCACTCCTTAGTTTCTCCCGTCCTTCCTTCTTGTGAAATGGTTTGGTGGAGACAAAGCCACGTCACCGTGTCACCAGTTGTGTTCAGTCACGGGTGACTGGGACCATTCAGGGCTAACTGGGAGGTTCCTGTGGTCCCACCCCCAACGGGGGGCTCGTGGCCCAACCAACAGTGTCACAGCCACAGGAGGCAAAGACAAACAGGACATTTGTAGGGTGGTTCATCCCACCCTGGAGTGTGTTCAGGACAGGACTGGGTTAAGGCCAGAGTTGCACCTTTATTCCTTTGTTCTTGTGAGGGGAGCTTGGCTTTGTGGTGAGGGTCATGGCACAGTCACTGGGGCGAGACAAATAACTGGGAGAAATGAATTCAGCGGGGGCACTGAGCTGGTACAAACATCACTCCAGGCCTTGCCCGGTCTCCCACACTTGCCAAAAAGCAGCGTGGACACGTTACGTGCTCTGAATAACTCAACAAAAACATACCCAAAGTTCCCTCCTGAGGTCCTGCTTGGAAATTCCACCTCCCTCTGGGCTGGCCTGGAGCCACCAGCCTGCTGGGCAGCACTGCCAGTGCCACCAGGGGTGTCCCCGTGTGATCCTCATCCCCAGGTGACACCACTGGCCAGATGCAGAGCGGTTGGAGAGGTACCAGCTGGAAATCTAGCTCTAGACTTTTTGTTGTTTTTGTTTGTAAAAGCACTAACTTATACTAGAGAGAAAAAAAAAAAAAAAGTGAGTTTTATGACAGTGACTGTACATTTTTATTTTTGTAACATGCAAACACCTCAGATTTCTGATAGTAAATGGGTTTATTTCTACTACAAGCACTTCTCTGCTGTCTCCTCTGGTATGTACAAAGATTGGTATTGGGGGTAGAATGCCATGGAAATATTTTAAGCTCCAGGTACAGATGTCCGCTCCTCTGTGAATCTTGATGTCCATTTAATTCAACTCTTGATTCAAGATTTTCATGGGGCTGGTGCCAGCAGTTCTGGCAAAATTCAGGTGCAGAGACAGCCCTGTGGTCATGGGCAGGGCTTCACAGGGGACAAAACCCCTGGAGTGTGGCAAATTCAATAGCCAGCAGTTTTGGTTGTGTCTCCATGGTCTTGGTAGCTTCTCCTAGGCTGCTCTTGTTGAAGACTAGAAGAAATTGTTAGATTAAGTAATTAATTAACAAATCTTAAAATAATTATTCTGCCATCCCACAGACCTTTTTTTTGCTTTTCTGGTTCTCCCAGCCACTCAGAAGCCACCAAACCAAGATGTTGGAAACCTCTGGTTCTCAGAGGCTCCTCACCTTCCCCTGCAGACACCAGGAGAAGGTTTCCTGAGCCTAACCACAGTCCCCATGAAAAAATACATTTGGTTTCAATGTAGTTTTCATTTGGTTTGCAATTTGTCTTGGTCCCCAGCCTGGCTTTCGCTGGGCCTTTCTCTCTCAGTAAAACAAAGCTCAGGACACACTCAGCTCCATGGATGTGTTAATTCCAAACTGTGGCCAAGTCACCTTGCAGTCTGCTCAGGAATAATCTGGGCAGCTCCAAGAGGAACTTCCAGGGGATAGGGATGATGTCTGCAAATACAGTTTTATGGAAATCCACTGCTCTATGCATCCCTGGAAATGTTCAAGGCCGTGCTGGACAGGGCTGGTGCAAGGTGTCCCTGCCCATGGCAGGGGGGTTAGAATGAGATGATCTTTAAGGCCCTTTCCAACCCAAGCCCTCTGTGATTCCATGACTCTCCAGCTCTGTGAATTCCTTCACTTTTCATCCTGAAGCTGTTTTCAAATCAGCTTACACTTGGTGTCCCAGCACTGTCTTTAAGGGGCAGCCACAGTCACTCGTCACAGAAGCCCTTCATGTTCCCCTGCACCAGCACTGAAAGCTTTGCTTAGCTTACTCTTTTCAAGAACTTCGTAGCCCTTAGAGATGCCAAAACACAAAGTCTCAAAAGCATAAAGCCAAAGAAATAGCTTTAGAGGCATAGCCAAAGAAATAGCTTTATGAGGTATTTATTCTGCTACATTAGATATCCCAGGATGCACCCTCTGAAAAGCCTGTCTTGATTTTCAGCCCAGGTTTTGGGGTCTCTCTCTGGGGACAGTGCCCAGGGATCAAGGGCTCACACGTGAATGAGTTTAACTTCTGGGATTTAGAGCATCATTCCCAAATCTTTACTGCAATGACTCTGCACAGCTCATACCAGCACTGAGTCAGCCAAACCCAAGAATGAGAATTAAGGAAGAAAAACAACCACTGATGGGGAGCACAGAGGTTGTGCAGAGAAACAAGCAGAAAAAAGCCACCCAGCCAGGCCAAGTGGTTACAAACCACTTTTTCTAAATATCCCTTAGCACAGGCAGCAGGAAGCGAAAGTTAAGAGCATTGATGGTTTCCTGCCAAGGAAACAAATCTGCCACATGGGCTGGAGAGATGCACACTTCTGCTGGACCTTCCCAGCATCCAAGTGGAGAGCTTTTCCTTCCTGATCACGCCTAGCTAGGAAGTGGGCCCTTAATGGGACAGTGGCAGGCAACGGGCCATGTTGTCACTGTAAACACTTGGTGGGTCCACTTCTTTTTCCAAGTCCTGTGTCCCTTTTTCTTCTGTGTTTCTGCCTTGGGGCTGGATTATCCAGGGGAACAAGTCTGCCTGCCCCTTCAAGTCATTTCTGATCTGGTTGGCCAGTTTGATTCAGGGACAGAGCCGCCACACTGCTGAGCTCCTACGAATTTCATGGGAAATTGTGACGTGAAGGAGAATGAGCCAAAGGAATTGTCACAACTCAAAATTTGTTTTAGACACTAGAGAAACCTCCCCTGTGCCAGAGCCTGAGGTGGCTTGGGAGAGTGTCCCTCATACCGTGATGGGTGAGGGAAGGTGACAGGCCCAAAGCCACCCAGCAGGCCAAAGCTGTGTTCAAACACAGGAGCAATTTCCAAATCCGCCAAGCCAGTGTTATTGCAGAAATTCCCCCAGTATGGATGGGCCAAGGCAGCAGTTGCTCAGGGAGAAACCGAACCAGTGGGTGTTTGAAATAACATGCCAATCACTCAGCTTTGTGAGGAGTTTATTTGAAGACTTTCCCAGCTTCCATTCCAATATTTGCAGACTCTGCCAAATAAATGCTCAGGAAAACCTGAAAGTTTAAAATACTTTTTTTTAAAAAAAAAATTTATTTTTCCTCAGATACCTGCAGTTTTAAGCCCTGGCTAAGCACCAGCACTCTGGAGTGTGTTTTGGGGAGCAGCTGGACTGTGCACATATAGGCACACATGCACGTGTTGTATATAAGTACACAGATGCCCACAATACCACTTCTCCATGCTCCAGGTTTGGAGAAGGGTTGAGCCCTCATGCCTACTGCCTGATCTCCCAAGGGCAGAGGAAAGCATTCAGAGCAGCCGAAAAAACCCCAAAACCTCTAGGGGAGCAGCAACTCCCAGCCAGCTGGAATCTTCCTGGCTATGGCTCCTCACTCATGAGATGAGCTGCAAGGTCTCAGCTCGGCTGCAGCACCCCCAAACCAACCCCATCCTGCCTGGGTGGGTTTTGCAGCCCCCTTTGGTGCCGCTGGTGGGAGGGCAGGAGATTCTCCCACCAGACCCTTTCTCCTCTGCTTTTGCCACTCACTGTGGAAAGGCACAGTGACACAACCCCACCCCAGCCCCCCTTAAATCCTGGGGGAGCCTCGAGATGCCCTCAAACCACAGAGCTCCCACCTTTGAACTTGGAAAGGAAGGGGTGAGGGGTTTCCAGCTGAGATCTCAGCCTGTGGGGGACCCTGGGAGATGGTGGAAGGTAAATGGAAGATCCTGGGCCCAGCAGTGCAAACTCCATCCTGGACTGATTTTTTTT
>VYXD01015582.1:181376-193394 GCA_013397195.1 Hylia prasina
AAAAAAGGAGATTTTGAGTTTTGGGATGAAGATGATTTTGGAAACAGGAAAAAAAGAGAATCTTTGCTTTATACTAAAAGAGGCATTCTTACAGTACCCCTAATAAGCAGACTATGGCCTATATGCGGTGTTGGGAAAGCTGCTAATGGGTAGGATTTCACAGTTTGCAAAGGCTCCTTTCAGGCCTGGTGTGACCATGGGACTCAAAGAGACTCCTTTCTTAAAGAATTGATAGAAGATTATTTTTTGTATGATAAAACTGATAAACTGAAGTTACAGGTTTTGTCTTTTTAATGTTGTGTGTAGAAAGTGAATACTTGTGGGGGGAGAGAAGGGTAGTCTGAAAGTTTCATTTGTTGTTCATTTGGGTTTTTTTCTTATTTTCTTCTTAATGTATGTAAATAAATTATCTTTTGTAATTTTAAGGTAAGCCTGTTTTGCTTTTTGAATTCTCCTACTCATATATAAAATTGCAAACACTAAACCCCCACATGTAATTGGTGCGTTGGCCAGGAAACAGGAACGTGAAACCATTACAGACAAGCAGCTCCAGTGGATGGATATCCATTGTTAGAAACATTGCTGAAGCATCAGCTCTGCTTTCCAAACTCCTTGGGATTTCTGATCTGTACTTCACCGCCCCTTTTGCACTTCTCTGGCGTTGTGTCCCAAGTGCAAACACACAAACTGCCACAGGCTGTGGTGAGAAACGTGGCCAGTATCAGCAACACACATTAATTCCTGGTTAGAATAATCCACTAAAACCAGCAGGGAAGAAGATTTGGTGTGCCAGCAAACACCACAAAGAGGAACTGAGCTCACTGTCCAGGCTCTGGTTCAAATGCTGGTGCTGCTTGTTTGCCCCTGTTATTATTTCCCCCACAGCCTCTCTCCCCCTCCTCATTTTCCCCTCCCTTTCATCCCAGTCCAGGGCCAGGAGAGCTCTGCAGACGGAAGCCTCATGGGGAACGTGAAAGGACAAATATTTGGCTTTTTGTGCTGTTTGTGTGCAGTGTTTCTGGGACACTGGCATTTCCCTGGTGCCCCCACTGTGGCTGCTCGTGGGAGGTCACTGTAATTCAGAGGTAGGCAGCAAACAGCTCTCTGCATAATCCCAAGCCTTGTCCCCAAATATTCAGAAATCGCTGGTTTGTGGCGTTAAGGACTTGCATTGTCCTTTGAAAATGAGCTTTGCTGTTGGGTGAAGGGATAAAAGAAGCAAGATCCTTCCTGAGCCTGAAGGAAAGGGAATCAGGCAAATCCTCAGGGATGCTCAGACCTGCTCAATGCACACCAACCTGTATGCAAAAAACCAGTGTGGAAATCAAAGGAGATGGATTGGGAGGGAGGGAAGGAGGAGAGAAAAGCTTGCAGCATGTTATAGAATCATAAAATGATTAAGGTTGGAAAAGACCTTGGAGATCATCAAGTCCAGCCATGAATGTTGGACCAAGCAGAAGGACCTGGAGTATCTGACCTACATCCAAGGCCAAGGGAAGGGGAACACCCAATGCCAGGGTGATTTCCCAAGGGAAACAACCCTGAGCATGGTATTGCATCCAGCCACAATGCCACAGAGAGCTGGAAAAGGAGCCAGAGCCTGGATCAAGGTGCTGGGGGATGTTTAGTTATAATTATTATCTGTGATTTCTAACCCCGGGGATGCAAAGGGTGACGGAGCAAAGGAATCCACTTGGCACATCCACGATTTTGGACTGAATCCCAGAGGGGCCAGAGGGTTTGTCCATGTCCCCAGGGCTGGCAGAATGTGTCCTCTCCTGTCTCTGGTGCAGTCCAGGGTTGCTTGGCCCTGGATGCAGCTTCCTGGAGCTGAAACAATTCCGTGCTCTGCAGCTCGGCCAATGGGCTGTTCTTATCTCAGCCCAGCTCCCTGTGTGTGTACCAGCCCTTATCTCCCCCCAAACACTCTCCCTGTGCTTATAAACTGGGAGAAATTTTTAACTGGGAGCCCTTTTACATTGGGAGAACATCCCTCCCCTGCCAGCTGGGTTTGCAGGCTGGGTGAGCTTGGAGGGGTGATTTGGGGCAGTAACTACATGGTTGTTCCCATTTCCCCCCCTATTTTTTTCACCACTTCTCTGTCCATTTTCCATTCTCAAACCAGGAGGCTGGATGCACTGGGAGGAATGTTAGGAGCGTGCTGGGAAGAGAAGGACCTCCAGCCCCCCTGCACAGCTTGTGAGGGACACAGTGACCCTGTCCCCTTATCCACAGTGGGGGAAACGTTCAGGATGCCCCCGAGGGCACAGAGCCAAGCAGCCCTGGAGGGCAAGCACAGGCTGGAGCCAGAAGGGGGTTGTTTGGGCTAAAGGAGGAGCTGATTAGAGCTGCTGAAGGCCCTCAGAGAAGCTGATTTTGCTGCAGGACAATGGTGAGGAGCTGGAGCAGAGGGACATCATGCCTCCTCTGAGCAGCTCCTGGGAGAACTTTGAGCTCCAGCCCTTTGATTCTCCCTTTGGAGCAACTTTCCCTGCCCTGCTCCCTTCTCCACTCTGCATCCCTGGGCAGTGAGCTGTGATATGATTTATGGCACAGAAAGAGGAAAACAGGATGGGAAATTAGATACAAGAAGAGGGTTTTTTTTATAATGAGGGTGGCAAAACATTGGCACGGGACTCCCAGAGAGGTGGTGGATGCCTCATCCCTGGGTTTGGACTTTGGGTCCTTCCAACACAAACTGTTCTATGATTTTATGAAAGAAGGTGGCTCTTCATGCCACAAATCCCTCTCCAACCTCACAGTTTCTCTCACCAGCCCAATATTTCATTTCCTTTTTTCCCCAAACCAGATGCGACCGTGGCTCTTTGTGCAGGGGAGTGTGAGAGGTGCAGGTGCTTCCCAGTGCTCCTTGTCTCCAGAGGAGCTTGTGCTGCCTTTCCAAACCAGTTGGAAAGGGGAGAGCAGGTCAAGCATCCACTGTGCCCAGATGTTTCTCCTGGACCAGCCTTCTCCCTTATTTCATCCCTGCCCGTGCTGTGAACATGTGGACTTTGCTGCAGAGGGCACAAGTTCATCCACTGCAGCCAGAGCTTTTCCCTCTGATCTGGTGACAAAAACGTGGTGCTCATCCTTCCACAGAACATCTGGAGGATGTCTGGGATTTCATGGGGAGGGAGGAGGATGAGCTCACTGTGTCCTTGCAGGGCCACTGCATGAGTCAAGGCACTGCACTCCTGATGTGCAGTGTGGTGTGTGGGAGAAAGCTTCACAAAAAGGCTTGGAAAGGGCTGGAACCAGCAGCCCCTCTGTCATGCAGGAGTGTGCATCAGACACATCCTCATCACACCCAGCTGTGGCTCCAAGGACTTCCCTGGTCACCTCCCAGGCCTGGGAGAGATCCCCCCTTCCCACAGAAGCAGGCAGGGTTTATTTCCTGAGGGTGTCCTCTCCTTCCTTCCCTTCCAGAGGGCTTGAGGCTGGCAGGGACCTCTGGAGACCAATTAGTCCAGTGCTCAAGCGAGGAGTGGGATGCTCAGGGACACATCAAGATGCATTTTGAGCATCTCCACAACCTCAGCTGACCACCCTCGCAGCAGAAAAATCATTTTCTTACACCCAAACTGGATTTCTCACGTTTTCAGTTGGTGTTCATCACCTGGATACCACTCCAAAGGCTCTGGCTCCAGTTTCTTATTCTCACCTTATCCACTGCCTTTGGATATTTGCCTTGCAAACAGCTAGGGGAGACAGTCCCCCCTCCTTAGCCCATCAGAGCACAGGATCTACCTGAGCCAGGACCTTGGGGAGGTTTCAGCCTCCCTGCCCTCCAGCCGTGGCCCCTGAGAGGGCTCTGGGCAGGCTGTGGGGGATGAAAGGGCTTTGGCTCCCCGTTGTCCTTGTATGGGAATTTGGTTGGAAGCAAACGTGTAAGAAGCTGGCCAAAAGGAAATACTCAGCGTGACATGTCAAAGCAGATTTTAATAAATGTTTACAAACCTCCTAGCAGCCAGGAGGGGGAATAAAAAGGGAAATAACTAGAGGAAAGGACAGGTTTACTATTTAAAACTTCTTTGATCCATTCCTACCCAAAAGGACAATCAACTCTTACTCATTTTCCTCACAAATGGAGATGTCTGGGAGTCTGCAGGACAGGGCTGCATCATCCCATGCAGGAGCAGGAGAGGGACATTCCCAAATCCAGGATGGGGTCTGTGGCACTGTGGGGCCCAGGTATCCCTCAAAGACAAGGTTTATCCTCCCAGTGGCATTCTCCATGGATTGTTCTGCTGACTCTGCACTGGGAGGAGGAGCAGAGTTCCTGAACACCAGAGAAGGGGAGAAGTTTTTCACCTGCCCCAGCCGAATTCAGTGCGAGGACCCACCCTGTGTCTTCTCCAGATGTGGATTTGAACAGTGAACAATTCCCAAGGCTCTGCCGCGGCCTCTGCTTTTGTTCTTGCCTTGGCACAGGGCCAGGGCGTGAGTCACAGGCCACCAGCTTTTTGTTTAATGTCCCCATTCCTGCTCAGAGGGAAGTTAATTCATAAACCCAATCAATATTAACCACCTGAGGAGGAGAAGAAGCCAGGCCCTTTGCCTCCACCACCACACCAGAGACCCCTTCAATGTTGCCTGCTGGTGAGGATGTGTCTCCCTCACTCCTAGGGTGACGATGTGACAATCCAGCACAGTGTGATAGTCACAGCACCTCTGTGACAGTGCCAGGACCTACGTGACAGTCCTAGAGGCAACGTGGACATGGCTGTTCTCTCCAGGGCCTGCACACCAAGAATTCCTGGGAACCTAATGGAGGAACACAACCCCCTGGACACATCAGCTTGGGAGGTGCCCAGAGGAGTCGGCCTGTCAGCACACAGGTCCCCAGCCCCTGGGGAGGGACACGGGGATGTCCCTGACATCTGGAGCTCTCCCATGTTAGTGCCTGGCAAGGGACGAGCACGGAGAGCAGGGAGGAGCAGGGCTGCTGAGGCACGGAGAGAGGGAGGAGAGCCAGTGGAGGAACACATCCAGGAGCTGGCAGAGTGGGAGCCAAGCCCTTGAGCTGTGCTGGCTGTTTGCAGACTGAAAGCCTTGTGCACACACCAGCACAGGGAAGTGCTCTCTTTGGAGGTTCCCAGTCTGGGAATGGCCAAACCAGACCTTTGCTGTGTGGGCTCATGGGCCACATGGTACCTCGAAAACCCCAGAGGTCGGGACATTTGGGCACTCAGCCAGGAGGAGATGGGATGCAGCTCAGAGGTCACTCTGTCCAGCTGTGCCAGGCCAAGAGGGGACCACGAGGTGTGCCATGCTCAGAGGTCCTGCTTAGCCAGGGGTGGTTTGCACCTGCTGTCATCCTGGGGGAGAAAACCAGCACTTCCTCTCGTGGCTGGGTTAACAACCAGATGTCCAAGTGCCTGGAAGACAGGGATTTAATCATCTGCTTAATTACAGCCGCCTGGTCTCAGCCTGTCTTGGCCTCTGGATGACAAGGGTGGGGGATCAGTCATACTCAGAGCCATGTGTCAGGGACAGAGCCCACCACAGCACATTCCAGAGGCCATCCCAGGGCTCCTTCTCCAGCCACCCTGCTGAGATGAGCCCGTTTGGACCAAGGACGCCCAAGCCCAGCCGTTGTTCCTGAGGGGAACACAGCACCTCCACCTCCCCCTCCAACGGGGATTTGGAGCAGGGCACAGTCACGTCCCCGCACAGGAGATTCCCTTGAACCTTCCTGGAAACCCAACCAACCTCTTGTCCGCCATTCCCGTTATTTTTCTGGTTTTATTTTAATCTCTTGTCTGTTATTGTTCGGTTTTCCTTTGAGCAAATTTCTCTGAGTATCCAGGAATAGAAGACACATCAGATAATAACGGGAAGGAAGTGAGAATGCCTAGGATTACTGGATATATTAAATCAAACCCATTTCATAATTTTCTCTGTTTAGGCCAGATTTGTGTGGGTATTTATCCCTTAAATTGGAGGAGTCACCACCCTGCTGAGATCGGGCCTCCTGGTTTGACGTGCATGGAAAGAGGGTGACCCAGGCACTGGCAGCTCCTGGCCTGAATAAAGGGATTTAAAAGTAATAACTTGGAATAGCAAAGAGTGGAATAAAACCCTGTTTTCAGGAAAAATGATTTAAAAAACAAATTCAAGAGGCTGAGACGCTGCAGAAGGTGCTGTGAGTGAGGTCACCCGCTGCTCCTGAGCCTGCCAGCACACGCAGCTCCTGGGCAACGAGCTGATCTTGTTTCCCATCAGATTCCCCTCCTCCCTCCCTGCCGAGGTGCAGAACTCAGCCCGTGCCTTGGTTTTGCAACACATCCCCGACGGGATGGACCTGCTTGAACATTTTTGGCTGGGGCAGGTCTCAGGTGTCCCGGACGGCGCAGGACGGGCGGGCTGAGGGGAGGAGGGCCCTGCCTGCTGCTTTCACCTGTGGCAGACGTGGGATACAACCTTCCAACCCTCTGTCTGAGGGTTTTATAGCTGCCACCTGGAAGCTGAAAGCTGGGCGTTCACTCCTTTGTGCAACTGGGGAAGCTGAGGCCCAGACTGGGGTCAGCACAGGAGCTCCCGGGCCCGCCCTGTCACTCCCAGCAGTGACAGGCACAGATCTCCCGGCTCAGGATGGTCTCACAGCCCCCCAGAGATACCCAACATCCATATCAGCACCTCCTGAGCATCCATGTGCATCTCCTGGCCACGCTGCTGCGTTGGACAGGCCCCCACATAGCACCCACCCAAACCCCAGAAGCCACCACATCAAAAGAGAAGGTTCAGCAGCCGTGCCTGGTTTAGCCCAAAGGCAGACAACTGATGGCCAGGACCCCCCAGGATTGCATTTTCCTTGTTATGGTTTCCCCCCTGGTGTTTGGATGAAGTGTCTGGGCACTGGCTCTGCTCTGAGCTTTGTTTAGAAGGTGCTGCCAAGGTAATGCTGCTCCCAGCACTGCTGCACCAGCACCACGGCCCTGCAAAAACCCAGCCCATCCTGGGAAGCTGTTCCTGTCCCCCTCCTCATCCTGGGCACAGAGCTGGCCCCAGACCCCTGATTCCTGCTCCTGATGTTGCCCATAACACCAAGCAAACCCTACAACAAGCCCTGAGTGGGTTTGCTGGAGCTCTGAGCCCTCCTCTGCTTGCACAGAAGCATTTCCAAGGGATTTTCTGGTAGATTAGGCTGGGGAAGCAATGGAAATAATTTGGGAATGGAGGGCATGGAGCTGTCCCTCTGCAGGGCTGCTCCTGGTGAAACCTCCAACAAGTGGTAGTTCAATCATCTCCCAGCAAGAAGGGCAGAAAAACCTCTTATCCCTGAATCAGTTATTACCTGGGATATCTCCAAAATCTTCCTATAAAATGTCACCATCAAGTTCAGTTTATCTCAAGCACTGGTGGAAGATTTTTTTGCCCACCACCTGTGAATGATGGAAGAGAAAACTGTGACTCAATTTCGCCTTGTTTTTGTAATTCTGCTCTTCTACAGAAAAAAGAAAGAAAGAAAAAAAAGTATTTTCCTTCTTATGAAAAAGAGACCAATTCTTGGAATTAAAAAAACAAATCACTTGGGACATGCCTTCCCCTTTTATCTTCTTCAAGGGCACGGCGTGATCTTCTGAGAAGCAGAATCGAAAGGGAGAAGTAAAGACATATGAGTAGCCCCCACAGAAAACATCATCAGTGATGCCAGACATGAAAGAGAGGTTTTTTATTTCCCGAAATAAATATCCAGTTTGGTTTCCTCTGCAGTGGGAGGAACAGGGAAGTGTGTCTTACATATTTGCTGTGGTGGCTGGATGTGATGGACCCACCTGCAGGAAAAGGAGAACCAGCTCAAGACTTGAGCAGATCCCTGCCTTCTCCTGGGAAGCAAATGCTCCATGCTCTGAGTCTGAATTCCTGGAAGGCTTTGGTCCCTCTGGGAGATGCCTCATGTCTTGAAGTTATTTTGGGTTCTCAGGAATCCCCAAGTCCCCATCCTTGCAGCCCTTTGGCGAAGGGATGGGCAAACTGAGTCAACATCGCTGCGTTTAATGGCATTAATGAGGAAATAACTTCAATTGATCTGAAAAATGGCTTCAGAAAAGACTTTAAATTCCCATTATGGAAAAGCACAGAGCTGTTGCACAGACTAAAAATTGCACATCAATCCAGCTGGCTGATTCCACCCATGGTTTGGAAGTCACACAGAAAATTCCTCATTGCTTCCAGAACTGAGCACAGGGTTCCCACGGAGGCAACAGGAGGTTGCACACAGTAGTGTTTCATGTAAAGCATTTCATCTGTGCTGCACAAAATTCCTGGTGAAATTCAACCATCTTGTCCTTGTGCTGTCTCCCCCCATCCATAAAATCCAAGTGTTGGGTGCCCACAGGGTGGAAACTTGGGACAGCAGTGTTTGGCCCTGGTTTATGGTGATGGACCATGACCATGGAGTTCCTCGGGGTGGCTCATCCCTGAGATGCTGGGTTTCAACCTTAAAATAACTGTTTTACTCCTTGGCTGTGTGGTGTCTTTGGGATGGTGCAGGCACCTCCACCAGCATTTCCACACTTGATCCCTTGCTGTAATCGGGACCAATCATTTCCCAGAGATGACTCTCCAGCTGCAGAACTGCCTTGGATCCAACAGCCAAAGCAAACAAACTGATAAGGAAACAACAGTGAGTTGGGGGAAGTTGTTTTAAATCTTTCCTGCATGGGAAATCCCAAAGGCACTTCCAGGTCCCGTGAGCTTTAAGCTCCTTATTCCTTCTTGTGGAAGTGGCCTGGAAAGTGGAGCTGGTGATCCAAAGGGATGTGGGGTGCTCCACCATCAGCCCCAGGCAGCTTGGACAGATCCTCTAGGTCCCCACAGGGATCTGAGCCTGCTCTTGGACATCCTTTTGTCTCCCTGGATGGGAAGAGCCACAGAGAGGTGAAAACCCTAAAGGACTTTCAGGATGGAGGGCAAGGAGCCAAAGGAGGGATGGTGGCCAACCTGGAGGCATTTGATTTCCATTCATCCATGAAAAGTTCGGAGATGTCCCCATTCCAGACCCCAACACTGTCCTCAGAGAGGGAAAGCTGACCACAAATTTTGAAGGTTCAAATTGTGAAGGTCCGAATTGTGAAAGACCCCTCATGGAAGCGAAAGGTGACCAGTTTCTCCACCTCATAAATCCAGCAGCAAGAGGACTTGTCTGACTTCACCCCAGCTGGCTGCACTGTGGTGAACTCTGGTTGCAGCAAGAAGGTGCAGGGCTCCATCAGAGTGGACCTCAGGAGATGAGACTTTCTGCACCAAAGGCCTTCTCTGCCAAAAATCCAGGGACTCAAAAGGTGCTGGGATATCAGATGTCCGTGGAGGAGTCTGGGGTGACCATATCCTCTGAGCTGGTTTAACAGGAGAAAGTTGTCATCAAATGTGACCACCTCATGAGCAAGCTCAACCAGATCCACCACCCTGGCAGGCTGGAGTTGTCAGGACATGAGAGATTAACTCCATTTCCGTTATAAATAGCTTTCAGAAGTAATGAAATTCTTCATGCAAGACGTCTCCGGTCTGGTGAGACGCGGCGGAGCCCGAGGCAGAAGGGACCCAGCCTGATCCCTGCATGTCTGTGCTGGGGAACAACCTGAGAGCTCTGAGGAACCTCCCCATGGGGACAGCCAGTGTTTGGCAGTGGGGACATCCCAGCCCCGAGGCTCTCACAAAGCTTCAGCATTTGAAAAATGCTGCTTTTCACCTCCAAGAGGTTTTGCAGCCATTGAAAGACCACGGTCCCGGTTCCAAACTCCCCCCCTGGCCTTGACCACAGATGCTCCTGTCTACATCCAACCATCCTGGGATCTGCTGGCAGCTGGAGGCCTGGATACCAGTGGGAAGGTGCAATTACCCTCGGGAACAGCAGTGGCAAAGGTCACTTGCACTCAGGAGCTAATGCAGTTACTGGCAGCATCCAGCCGGAGGAACAGAAACCAGGGGCTCGGAAACTCAAACGCAGCCACCGTGCCAGGCCTTTTTGCCAAGGATTAATTCACTCGGTCAGACTCCAAGAGGAACCCAGGCTAGTCCCTTTCCCCACTTATTTTTCCCAATGATCCTTTTGTGTGAATAAAAAGAGGCATAAAAACAACGCTTTGCTCGAAATCTCTTGATTTAGACCCAGCTAATGCCTCCAAATTTGCCTCTCCTATCCCTGCTCAGCCTCCATAATGTCATTTTTGGGGATTTCCCATTAATTCCAGGTGCTCTAGGGCTGGGCTTGAAGCTCAGTGGAGGCGTTTGGAGCTGGCAGGCAGCCAGGAGCCACTATTACATTTTCTGTTTTTTAACACTCCCACCACTATTTACAGTGTCCCCATAGCAGGACAGGCTGTTCACCTTGGGGACCAGCAAGGACATCGCCATGCCAGGAGGGAGGAGGACAGCAGCCTTCCCCAAAGCCAGAGGCAGCACTGGAGCTGGGATGGATGCCCTCACTGTCAGTTCACTGGGGAGGATGAGTTGCATCCATCCTCAGCTGCATTCCCCGGATGCTTGCGGGAAGTCCTGGGCTCCCCATCCCAGGACGTTGGGCTTGTTTGCACAAGGTGTGTTTTCTGGGGAAAAGCACATTTCCCCCCGGTTTTCCTCTCTCTGTGGAGGCTGAGGGAGCGGGGAATTTCACAAGGGCACTGAGCCATCGCCAACCCAACCCCACAAGCCCGGGCAGCCCTGGGATGTGAGGGATGGCTCCAGCCTGGCTGTGGCTGCAAATATTCCTGTCAGATCCTGCCAGAGCCCATCTCTCCCATGGTCACACTGCCCGGCTTGGCCGTGGGCTCACGCCAGGATCGATGAAAGCCCGTGTTGTCCATTGCAGCAGGATCCAGATGCCTCGTTCTGCTTCACCATCCATCCTGTACAACCCAAACCCTCTCACGGTGTGTTTGGGTGCCTGCTCAACGAGGTGACACTGGGGAGTCCCCCCGGTATGGAGTTCCATCATCTGGGCAATGCCTTCAGCACTTCCTTCCCCCTTCCACATCCACCGAGACCCATCACAAGCCCCCAGAGAGAGAGCAGGGAGTAATTCGGGAGGGCTCTCAGGGAAAGGAAGGGTCAAGCCCGTCATCCCGCCGAATCCCAGCATCCCAGCGCTGTTTATGCATCTGTCGCTCCATACCCAACCCTTCCCCCCGGGGTTCTTTGCATTATTGCTCTTTAATAGCCCTGCTCAGGAAGCGCGGAGCCTTGACCGCCTGGTTAATGAGTACGGGAGGCACCGACCCCTTTGGCTGCCACCCGGTGCCGCAGGGAGACCCTGTCCCCGACACCCAGGGCCGGGACAATCCAGCTGCTCCCCAGGCATCCCACCCTGTAAATCCCGCTTTCGGGGCTGTCGGGAGCCCCCCGACACCCGCTCTGATACAGACGCTCCCCCCAAGATCCTACGCCAGATGTTTGCCCGGGAGCCCCGCATGCTGGCCCCCCGGCCCAGCTGTTTCTCGCCCCAGCCCAGCTGTGACCCCTCCCCAGCCCCGTCCGGGCCCTCCCGCAGGTGCCGGGGCCGGAGCGGGGCGGAGAGGGGCGGCCCCGGGGCGGAGCGGCGGCGGCAGCGGGGCGGCTCCGGGCGCTCCGTGNGCAGGTTGGGACCCTAAAGGGTCAGACCCAAACCGGGCAGGATGGGATCTTGGTGGGTCAGGGTGGGGCTGGACCGGGCGGGATGGGGCTGGAAAGGGCAGGATGGAACCCCACAGGGTCAGAGCGAAGCCGCCGCCTCCCGGCGCATCCCGCTCTGGTAAGTGCCGCGCACCGGGAGTACGGGACAACCCGGACCGGGAAAGGATGGAATTCGAGCGTGTCAGAGTGAAGCGGGCAGGATAGGGCTGGAAGGACGGGATGGGACCCGACAGGCAGGGTGGGACCTTATAGGGTCAGGCTCTCTTTCCCGGCACGTCCCGCTGCCGGTAAGCGCCGGGAGCGGGGAGAGGGGGGCGGGACAAGCCGGACCGGGGAAAGATGGAATTCTAGCGTGTCAGAGTGAAGCGGGCAGGATCAGACCCGAGGGGAAAGGCTGAACCCGTC
>VYXD01015582.1:235458-293536 GCA_013397195.1 Hylia prasina
CCCAGCCGGGGGGCGCTGAGCCCCAGCCCCGCCCGGGCTCGGGGGCCGTGTGCTGACCCTCCCCTCCCGCCCCGCAGGTTTCACAGCCCTGGAGGGGAGACGGAGCCCCGGGGCCGGTGCCTGCCCTGCGCCGCTGCTCCCCGCAGCACCCCGGGGTGCCCAGGTGGGTGCTGGAGCCGGAGGTGTCACCCCAGGGCCGGGGTGACGGAGGAGCTCGTGCCGGGGGATGCCGCAGGGTGTGTCCCCCTTGGGATGGATGGGGCGCGGTGTCCTGCTGGGATGTGGCAGCTGAGGACGCCTCTGCTCAGACACAAGCAGCTTCTGCTTCCTTGGGGTCCAACCCTGGTGCGGGGCTCCTGGGGAAATGGGATTTAATCCCAGCAGAGCCCCTCTCTGAGGCTGCTCCCGTGCCTCCCCGCAGGCCGGCGCCGAGCCCGCAGCCCCGAAATGCCGGGCCGGGCACCGGGAAGCAACGGGACACGGGTGACCCTGCTGGGTGAGGAAGAGGAGGAGGAGGCAGCAGCAGCGCAGGCAGCCGTGCTGACCATCGTCCCGGTCTTCTGTGCTATGGGATTGTTGGGAATCCTGGTCTGCAACCTGCTGAAGAAGAGGGGTTATCACTGCACCGCCAGCAAGGAGCCCCAGCCCGGCGGCACCGGTGAGCCCTGCTTGTGCCATGACACCTTTGGTGATCCCAAATCCATCTTGTCAGCCCATTGCCATGGTTTCTTGTCCTCCTTGTCCCAGGGCATCCTGCTTGGCCTTGGGGTGCCTCATCCTGCATCACCGAGTTTTCCCTCACTTCCTAACTTCTGCCTCCAGGTCCCAGCTCCATCTACCAGCTGGAGGATGCCAACGAGGACACCATCGGGGTGCTGGTGCGGCTGATCACCGAGAAGAAAGGTCGGGGGGTCCCTGGGAAGGGGGAGGAGGGGGTGACCTGGGCCAGAGCCCCGTGACCCCCGACTCCCTGGCGTCCTCCCACACACAGAAAACGCAGCGGCGCTGGAGGAGCTGCTGAAGGAGCATCAGAGGCAGCAGCTGATGCCACCGAGCTGTGCCCCCCTCAATAAGTAAGAGTCCCTTAAGGCTGCACTGAGGACCCCCATGGTGGGACCACCCCCATGCTGACGGCATTTCCCCCCTCCCCAGGCTGCACCTCCTGCCTCAGTTTCCCCCTGCCTGCCACCACCAGCAGCACCTGCACACGGTGCAGGGACCGGCCCCGTGTGCCCGCTGCAGCCAGAAGTGGCCCGAGGCGCTGCCACCGCTCAGTGCCACCAAAGCCCCCAAAGCCGGGGCTCATCCCAGCGAGGTGACCATCCTCTCCATCGGCAGGTAAGCAGGGACAGCCCCGCGGTGCCTGTCCCCTCTGCAGGGGCAGGGACGGGCTCACGTGATGCTCCCCAACAGGTTTCGGGTGTCCCGGATCCCCGAGATGAGGAGCGAGGCGGTGGGGGAGCCCCTCCGTGGTCCCCTCCCCGCCGGCACCGGGATGTGACCCCTGTGATGGGACAGCACCCACGAGGTGAGGGGGTGTGGAGGGAGGGTGGTGGGCAGGGAGCCCTGGGCTCCTTCCTGGAGAAAGGGGTTCTGGAGGCTGGAAAGTGGAGCATTAACGCTGTAGGGACACAGTGTGGGGACAGTGAGGCTGCAGGGAGCTGGCAGGGCCTGGCACGGGGTGGCACGGCCGGGGGCTGCTCCCTGACTCATGGGCAGCTGCACGGGCTCACGTGCCCTCGCTCACGTCCCTGTGTCCCCTCCTCCAGCAGCGCTGCTGCTGTGACCATCCAGCTCTGGGCCCCTCCCGACATGGACATGGAGGGGCTGGAGCGTGTCCAGGGCAGGGAACGGAGCTGGGAAGGGGTTGGTGCACCAGGAGGGGCTGAGGGAGCTGGAAAGGGGCTCAGCCTGGAGAAAAGGAGGCTCAGGGGGGACCTTGTGGCTCTGCATGACTCCCTGACAGGAGGGGACAGCCGGGGGGTTCAGGCTCTGCTCCCAGGGAACAGGGACAGGAGGAGAGGGAACGGCCTCAGGGGAGGTTCAGGTTGGGTAGTGACAGCCATGGATGAGTGACACCGAGTGGCTCCTGCCACCTTGGTGCAAAGGAGCCAATCCAGGCTCACCTGTGGTCCATCCCTTGTCCTCCACAGCAGGCACCTGGCCTGGGGGCTGCCTCAGGGGTCAGTGACACCCACAATGACCCCGTGCAGGGGATGGAGGACACTGGGCATGGTGTGAAGGCCAGTCCCGCTCAGAGCTGCCAAGTGCTGGAGGTGACAGCTCGGCTTCTGCTCCTGCCACCAAGGTGTCCAACAGCAGCGCTGCAAATCCAGCGTCTCGCTCGGCCGGTGAGAAGGATTCTCTGTCCCTGAGGCCTGATGGTGGCCACGGCGTGGTGGCCTGACAGACAGTAACTCCAGGAGCTGCGATGCCGGTGGCGGTGGCCACGGGAATCATCATCTCTGGGAACCGTGCTGCCACAACACAGCTCTGCTGGAAGCACGGAGGACACTGGATGCCATTTCATGGTCACCCTCTGGGTCTGTAGAACTCTCCAGGACCATCATGAACTCCTGATTTCCCTCCCTCACCTGGTGCCAGCGCTCAGCATCGCAGGATAATGAATCACTGGGTCACGGAATGACTCCCCCCTTCCCAACAACCCAGCTGGGGCATGGATTGCTCTGAGCAAAGGTGGTCTCCTGCATCCACCCATCCATCCTCTCTCCAAAGTCTCAGTTCAGGAGCACACGGTGGTGGTGCTCACCATGAAGATCACGCGTTTCACTTTCCATAGGAATTGCTTCTATGGGATCACGCTGGCTTGGCCGTGTTGGGATCACGGGGATAACCCAGGTTGGGTTGGTGACCATCAACCCAAAAAGGGGTTTGTGGCTGGTCCCATTCACCTCTCCACGACATCACCGTGCCAAAAAAAAAACCAACCACCAAACCCTCTCGGGCTCTTTTATTTATTTATTTAATTTTTTTTTGGAAACATTTTAATAGTTATCGAATGTTCTACATCTTACAGTAAATATCGTACAGTTACAAACTCTTGGCTGAAATCTGTCAGGGAGATCACGACCTGATCTTCAGAACCAAAACCAGAACAGAAAACAAACGGGAAAATAACCCCAAATTTACACTTCAGATGGACAAACTGAGGCTGTGGGGCTCTCCAGGGCATCAGTCCAAGGCCATGTTCCCTACACACCTGTGAGATGTAGACTTGGAAGACGTGGTTACTCTTGGGTTTAAATTTTTTGTTGTTGTTTTTCTTTCAGGGATATATATATATATTTTTGGTATTTATTTTTATTTAAGAGGTCCAATAATACTTAAAAACCAGCTGGTCTGGCGGTCGAAATTCATTTAAAATTAATTACATAGAAAGAGGGGTGGGAGCCTGGTGTGGGTTGAGGCCGTGTTGTGGGGATGGGAGGGTTTGGGTGTGATCCTGCACCTCGCCATGCTTCCCTACAAAATCCCTCCCTTGATCCTGAACCCCTTTGCCCCCAGAAAAATTCCATCTCCCAGCTCCATCTCTCGCAGGAGGACGCAGGGAGGCTGCAGGTGGCCATGTTGCATCAAGATTATTCCCTACAAGCAGCACAACCGAGCGCTTCCCAACGGGAATCGCTCCTCTCAGACCAAGTATTTCTCTATTCCTGCCCTGCAAACCTTCCCACAAGTTTTTACCTGATTGCTAGAGAATCTCCAAGTGCCGTGGAGAGGCAACATGCCACAGAAATGCCTTTTCCAAGATTTTCTTTCTCCCAAGCTCCATCACAGGGCTTTATTTTCCCTTTTTTTTTTTTTCCCTAAGGGAATGCTAACACACAGCAGGGAAAATATCAGGAGGCTGATCCTGGCTGAGGAGCAAAGCGAAGGGAAGATGGGCAGAGGGTCACCACAGTTTGGGACTAGAGTGGGAGGGCCTGAAAAAAACAAAAACCCAAACCAAAAATACCTGGATTTGTGGGTATCCAGCAGCTCTTATTGCTATTGTTGGCTGGTTGGATTTTACCAAAAAATAAAGCCTCAAAAGTTATTTTCCACCCCTCTAAAAAACCAGGATCCTATTTCATGCCCTCCAGCTGGGAACCACATCCTCCCACATTCCCTGTGTGGATGTGGGAGGGGATGGCAAAGAGTCAGGGGGGGTCTCAGTGGGAAGGATTCAGTGGGATGCCCGTGGCTGGAGGAAAACCTGATGTTCTGAACACCCCTCATTAAAACAACCCCCTTAAATAACATTTCCTGGGAATTACATCCCAAAACTGCAACAATGCTGAACTGGGGGATTCATTATTCATAAAACACAGAAGCAAATCCTTGCCTGGAGGGTTCAGCCACTTGGAGGCATGATGGCCTCAGGCTTCAAGGGGCTCCTGGGGTTTGGGGGTCACCACCACCACTGAGATCCTATTCTCCCCCCAGATCTCACATCTCAGCCTGTGTTTTTGAAGTAAAGGTAAGGGCAGGGATGGGTAAATGGTTCAGAGTTACTTTCCTTCCTCTTTAGCTGGAATTTTAATCTCAGACACTTCAGAGGCTGCTAAGGGTGGTTTAACCCCTCCTGCTCTTCCCCACTAATGCCCGGTGTGATCCTTCACTGTGGAAAACCCTTCTCCTTAACCAACATCAGCAAAGCTTTGCTGGAATGAAATATTTGAGAGGCTGGTGGCCCCCACCTTTGTCCCCTACTGTGACCTTCCCAGAACCCTCACTTAAGCCATGACTTGACCAAGGGAAAGACTTGGGATCAAGGAAAGGGCAGGGAGCATCTCCCCACCACTGCAGCCCCATGAAGCCACCTTGGGAAGGAGCTACCCCAGCCTGGCACCGTGTGGTGGCCCCAGAGCCATGTGGTGGCCCTGGTTCCACACAGTGGCTCGAGGCTGGTAACCAAATGTCCTCACTAAAGCCTCTGGCCCAACAGGTGGCAAATATCTCACCTCTCCACAGCTTGGTTAATGAGTATTTCTGCCTGGGAATAATGGGATGAGTGAGGAGCACTGGATCTGCTATTGATCCAAGCAAAGGAATTAAAACCCAACTGCCCCGTGTCAGGTCTCATCAGAGGGAACACTGAGTGATCCACCACGCTCAGCTCCTGGGGCTTTCTCCACCAACTTTAATGTTTGTTTTTTTTTTTTCCTCCAGGAGAAAGCTCAACATCTCCTTTCCACACATGGGCCAAAATTTTAGCAGTGGTTCCTAAAGTGGTGCAGGGTGTCTGGGACAGTGGTGGGATGGTGTCTGCTGGGAAAGGTTGTTTGCAGAGCCCAGGCTGGGATCCCAAACCTCATTGCACCCCACAAACCAGAGCAGCATCACCTCGGGAGACCTGACTCAATGCTGACAGACAACCCCTGGTATGTAACACAAAGTCAGTGTGAGAGGGGGAAAAAATGGGATCTCAGAAGTCTTCAATTCTTAGGATCTAGTGGGGATTTTTTTGGCCCAGTTTTAACTGCAATGTGCTACAAACAGTGGAAAGATGATGTTATTTCCCAAGGTCCTGTTGCTCTTTACTAATCCTTGGCTTTGCCAAGCCAAATGGGGAACCCACTGATTATTGGCTCTTTTTCTCTTTTTTCCTTCTCCTTTCCCTCTGTACGAACCCGAAGTGCAGCCCAAGGGTGCCCCTTCCCCACCCCACAGCACTGGTCTCCAGTCTTCCCCCACCCTGTTCCCCTTGAGGCTGAGGAGGTCAACCAGAGCTTTGCTCTAGATTTCCTTCAAAACCAGCACCATCAACCAAACAGCCCCCAAACAGAAGTGCCAACGCCAACACCCAACCTGACAAACCACCTGGGACCAAGCAGTGGGAGGGAAAACTCCTCCTGGGATCCCCCGGCTTGTTACTCCCCACCTGGCCCATGCCCAAGGGGAGGAGCTCCAGGAGCACCTCCCAGTGGCAGCAGAAGCCGAGCTGGGAGATGCCACTGAGAGCATGGAACACTTTTGGCACACTTGAGGCAAAAATCAAAACCCAACCAAGCTTCTGTCTTAAAAAAACCATTAAAATCCCCAAAAAATCTTGTTTCTATGCTGGGTTTAGTGACAAGGGTTTTAAAACAAACTGGCCACAAGCACTGTCTGCAAATCCAAACTGCCTCTGCTGCCCTCAAGACAACTTATTGCTCTACTTGGACACCCCGAGGGGGGGATGTCACCAGCTTCCTGTCCCCATGTCCCCAGTTAAGCCACCCCCCCCCCCAAAATGACCCTGATGCCCACAGCCTCTGCGTGCCTGGTGTCCTCCATCCTGGTCCATGTCAACTGTGGATCACCTTCCCTGCTGTCACCTCTTCCCAGGTGCCTTCCCGTGAAGAAGGCGACGTGTTTATTGCTATTGCTTCCTCCTCTCCCACTTCTCCAAGCAGAGCAGCCAGACATCATCCCCCTCCCCGGCCTTTCTCTATGGTGCTGGTATTTGTGCTTGGATGAACATTTCCTCCTGGAAGTCTTGGAGCTGTAACTCAAAGAATGGGAGGGGGACACCTCAGCCGCCACGCAGGCAGCGCGGTTTGGTCTCAGCCCTGCCAACACCATGGGTGCGAGGTGAAGCCAGACTCATCCCCATCAACCATTCCCTCTTTTCCCACGCCACCATACTCTGGAGAAGCTCTTGAGACCAAACTCTGAACCTGGAGAAGCTCTTCAGCCCAACCTTTGGACATCTCCTTGCTTCCCTCAGCAGCTGCCCAGCACATCTCTGCCTGCAGCCGTGCAAGGAAGGAGCTGCCTTCTCCCTCCCACTGCCCCAGGACGTGGCCGAGGGGGAGCATCCCGTTTTCCCAAGAGGTTCAAGATGCTCCCAGGGCACGTGTCTTCCTGCTGCTCCCTTCCCATCACCCACGATCCGTTTGCCCAGTTGGAAAAAGCAGACCAAAGACCCGCTGGTGACCAGTCCTCGTGCTTCCTAAGACAAGTGTGTTACGTCGCTAATTATATTTATATTCTCTTACTCCTACAAAAAGAAGGGATGAGTTCAGAATTCCACTGCAGATAATGCATTTATAATCTATCACGACAGCTATCTGGAAGACACCAATTTTCTTGTAATATGTTATGGAAGATTGAATAATTTATATTCTTCAACTAAAAATACCCAAACCAAATCGGAATAAGCCTGCCTACCAGCGCTGTGCTTTTCACATAGTACCCTGAACATCAACCACTCTTACTAGCCAAAAAAAATCTAGGCTCTTGTCAACAACAACGACAACAGAAAAATAACAGAAAGAACCCAAACGAACAAGAAGTGGGGGGATCTTTGCACCACTCAGCTGGGCAATGCTGGAAAAGTGAAGATTCTGAGCTTTCAAATGATAGGACCGAAGAGAGAACTTGACTATTGCTCAGTGTCAGTATGTGTGTTACACAATTCATGTGGGAGGGGGAGGAAGGGGGGGAAAAAAAGAGGCAGAAGATTAGAAAAAGCAGCTTTTACAAAAACCACTAAAGAATGCATAAAGTGACCCTTGCACTTTTTTTTTTTTTTTCTTTTGTTCTTGCAAACAGACGAGGCGCTGCAGCCCGGCGGCCGCAGCACCGATGTAAGACTTGTGTAGTTGCATACAATGTTTGACTCCGGATCTGGAAGAGAGCAAATACATTAAAAACAGGGAGTTAGAAGGATGTTCTCCTCCTCTTTGCACCCCTGTGCCACGTGGAACTGATCCATGTGGAATTCAAGCCTCCCTTGTGGGCAATTTCTCAGGCGAGGGAGCTGGGAAAGCAGCTGGTGGTATCCAATGCAGAGGATCACAGATATGCAGATGGGATGCTCCCTGCTAATTGCACAGCCAATTTGGGAGGGGCAGGATTGGCCCAGCCTAATTTGTGTGGCACAGAGAGATTTTAGATAACCCCGGGGCTGGATTGGGATCTCTGCAGCCTCCCTGGGCAGCATCGTGTTCCCATCAACCGCCTGTCCTGGTAATTGGGCATGATGGGCCAAGGGCTCCAGGAACAAGCAGCTGGGATTTCTGGGATCCTGAGCACGACAGGAACACACAGGCAGTCGCACGCAACCCCGGTGCTAATGAACAGCCTGATCTCCCAGCAGGAGAAAGGAAATATTCCAGCGACACAAAGATGGGGAGGGACTCTTTGTCAGGGAATGCAGTGGTAGGCCTGGGGTAGTGGTTTCGAACTGCCAGAGGGCAGGGTCAGACGGGGTATTGGGAAGCAATTCCTCCCTGTGAGGCTGGGGAGGCCCTGGCACAGGGTGCCCAGAGAAGCCCCATCCCTGGAAGCGTCCCAGGCCAGGCTGGGTGGGGTCTGGAGGCTCCTTCAGAGCAGGAGGCAGCACTCACATGGATTGGCCAGTGGTTTACCAGTGTGGAGGTACGTAGCTGTAGGTGGGGGTTCCTTGAGCCCTGTACGTTGGCACGGACACTGGATGTGCTCCGATGGCGGTGTGTTGGGGGGTGGTCAACAAGGTTCCTGCAGGGACACAGGCACACACTTGGCACGGAGCAGAGGAAGTGGCACCCCTGGGTACAGTGGGGCAGCAACAGCATCAGCTGCCTCCTTTTTCTTTTCCCCTTTTCCCAGATAATTCTTCTGCCTGCCAGACCTGATTCAAAGGTGTTGGACCCATGTGACTGGGATCAGCCAGCTCCACAAACAGAGTAAGAACACCTTAATTCTGCAGCTGGTCAGCAGAGGGATTTTAGGTCAGAATTGGCACAGTGCCTTCACTGTGTTGTCCCTGGGAAGGGAGAACACAGCCCTGGACTGCTCTGTTCTGGGAGCAACTGGGTGCTCAAACCAAATTCTCAGTTTCTGGGTATTCTCTCTATAAATGTTATTAATGAAATTCTAACACATCCCACGTGCATTAATTACATTTATCCACTCCTCAATATAAGCAACAGTAAATCTCTCAGAGTGGTTCTTGTCACATCCAGGCTGCAATATCTCTGCTTGGAATAGGGATTGTGTCCCATTACAGACTTCTATTTCACAGCTAATGCAGATGCAAAAGGATGAATGCTGCATTTCTTGGCATAATTCAATATACAATCCTAAGAATTGTTAAGGAGAAAAATACAGGCTTTGGAAAAAAATAAAACCAGCCCCTATCTTACTTAATGTACTATCAATTAATTGCAGTTAGACTCTGCACATAAAACGTAGAGGAACTGGGATAGATAAAACAAGGTTAACATTCATTTTGTCAAACAAAAACATGACTTTTTAAGACTAAGCGTCTTAAAGAGCTTGAGAGTAATACTTGAGGGTGAACCAGCCTGGTTATTCCTCCACTTATGGAACAGACAGAGGAAAGACAATATACTTAAGGATACAGAATGATATATCTAAGGATGCAGGAGTGAGCCTCTGCTGAGTCAGGTCAGGATTTGGGGCAAATTACTGCAGGCAAAGGAGCAGCAACCAGCTGAGGCAGCGCTTGGGACACGCTTGGGAATTTTTTTGCGCAGGCTTCAGAGCGCGGGCAGGGCTGCCTGCTTACCTGCTGACATTGCCATGGTGGTGCCAGCGACCATGCCCATGGCCACGCCGTTGGTGCGGGGCGCGGCCACCGGGGCCGGGTAGATGGCCGAGGGGATGCTGTTGGGCTGCACCACCGTGGTGTGGTGGATGACGTGGGGCTGGGCCGCGTACACGGGCTGGGTGTAATAAGCTCCCTGTTGGAGGAGAGGGAAGAGGAAAAACAAACAAAAAAATCCCACTTCGTCACTCCACTCCATCACTCCATCACTCCACATCACTTCTTTTCCAGCCTAACAATTCCTTAACTCTGTAAGTCAAGCACTGCCGAGGGGCTGGTGGCTGGTGCTTCCCATGGACGAGCTCCTGTGCCTGGAGACCTGAGCCTGTGGATATGTGGAATGGATGAGGAGGGAATCACCAGGATAAACCGTGCTGCCCCCCTTTGATGGGATCAAATAGGGCCTGGATACAAATGGCTGCTGGCGTGGAAAAAGGAACAAGAGATGGAAGCAAAGGACAAGCCATGGTTCTTGGATGATTCCAAGGTGCTTGGGTCCAGGAATTGTGTCATCTCCTCGGGTTTCCAACAGGGCTCCAAAATCCAGGCTGCCAGGGGTCGCAGGGTTTTGAAACAAGGGGAGAAGGATGCATGGGAATGAAAGGTACCAACAGAAAAGCTTCACACGCAAAGTAATGAAGGGCCTGAAATGAGGAGATGCACGAGGAAGAGAACTGCTGTCCCCAAGACAGGCAGCAACACGGTCAGGGCCTGCAAACCAGGCATGGGAGGAAAGAAAACAAGGATTTGAATCAGCAAAAGGGAGATTTTACTGTGCATTAGTGAAAGCCACGTGAAGGTCTGGATTCAGGGGACAAGGAGGGGCAGGGCAACTATTCCATTACTTCTTTCTTTCAGGAGCTACAAAGGTTGACAGGATAAATGGCAGGTTCTGTGGCTGGGATCGGAGAAGAGCCAGTGTGCAGGGGTGGGTTGGACCCCAAATGCTTATGCAGTTCCTGGTGACAGTGGATCAGCAAGGTGCTCCAGTCTCAGCAAGGCACAGGGCAACCCCTCCACGAGATTACTGCAGCTGCTGGGAAAGTCGGTTATTCAACATAAAAGAGGAGAAGAAAACCCAGGGAAGCTGTAGGGCCACATTCCTCTGAGAAGCTCAGGATTTTCCGTGGCAAGGGATGTCAGGGTGACTTCGGCACCTCCCTCCCGCCAGGATGAGGAGGATGATCCCTTGTCCCTGCAGGAAGCTGAGGTGGGTTGTGGCACCTACCTGGGTGTACAGGTTCTGCTGTGGGTAGGCACTTCTGATGGGGTACATCGCGGTTTGGTACGGGTTCGGAGATGGCGAGTAGGGAGGAGGGGCGTTGTTACTCTGGGTCGGTGGCACCTTGTAGGGGGTCCCCGCAGTGTACCCTGCCACGGACAAGAGGGGTCCCAGTCAGGGGCTGGAATGGCTGCTCGGGGCTGCCAGGAGGGCTGGGAGAACCCGTGAGCAAACGGGCCCCGAGGAGTGCGTGGGACGGAGAGGAGAAGTCAAGGCCCAGCCAAAACACTCAAATGTATTTAACTCATTTACTCCAGCAGTGTCCGGCAATTAGAGAAGGCCGAGATTTCAAGTGTAAGATCCCACATCGTCCTCCAAGCAGTGAAACAGCACCAAGAAAACACACAGAGCTTTTAGGAGCTCCCAAACAGCATCTCACCCCCTCCTGATTAGTGCAGATTGGAAAGAGAGGTGTTAATTAACAAGGGGAATAGCTGTGATTCTTTTCCTCACTCATGTGAGCAGGGGAAAAACCCTCTTTGAATGAGAAGTGGAAAAGGTTTGAAATGTTGATCAGTGCAGAAATGGAGCCTCCTCCACCAGGACTCCTCCAGGAACCCAGTGTCACCCACAGACCAACCAAACTTCTGTTTTTCCATCTAATGGATTATTTTCTCTATTCTGAACTCATTTTTCCAAACAAAGACCTCAGAGGCTGCCAGTTCTCAGCATCACGCTTCATTTCTGAGGGGTGTCTAGAGGTGTGGACCTGCACAAGCCTGTGTGGTTTCACCACTTTGAATACCAAGGCTTGCAGTGGTTTCCTGACTGATGAATTACGGACAATTTATCTCCTATATTACAAAGGTATTAAACATAATAACCCAGGCAGATGCAATCTGCTGTGTTTATAAACTGAGGAAAAAACAGAACAACCTGCAGGTAAAACAATGTGAAATCAAGGTTTAATGACACAAGATGATGGAGGCTCCTCTCTGTCTGGCAGATAATTTTAAAACCTAATTATGACTAACACCTTATTAGGATTAGGCTGGCGTGGCCCGTGCTGCTGCCACTTTGTGGTTCAGCAGCAGTGAGCCTTTAAGCTCCAGCTTCTATTAAAATTGCTGATTAAATCCCTCATGTCACTCGAGAAATCTCGGCCTTATTGATCCTGCAGCTCACAAGTGCCCTGGATTGCAAAGAAATGTTTTTCTATAAAAGGCTGCTTGGAGGGCGGGGGGAAAAGGGCTCAGTGGGGAATTTTGTGTTGCCAGCGCCGCTTGTTTCCAGGGTTCACCACAAGCAGGATTCCTCAGCTGGGCAAGGAACTGACTGGATGTCCACATCCAGGTTCTGCCCCTCTCACCTCCCTCAGGTGAGACCCCACCTGCAGAGCTGCCCCAGCCCTGGGGCCAACAGCAGAAGGACGTGGAGCTGCTGGAGAGAGTCCAGAGGAGGCCACAGAGATGCTCTGAGGGCTGGACCGTGCCCAGTGTACAGCCTCTACCCCAAGGAATGGTAGGGACATCCCTTTTCCAAAAGAAAGTCTCCCAAAGGCTTTTTAAATATTTATTTTTAATATCTCTTTTCACTAAAAAAAAAAAATCTATTTCTTCCTCTCACCTTGCTGTGTAATTGATTTAATTTATCAGGAAAAAGGAATCTGGAGTAGGTGGAAGGTGAGGAACACTGACCCCATGCCACTCATGCCCCAGATTTAGCAGGGAACAGTCTGACTGGCCAGAGGACACCCCACATACCAGGGAAAGCATCCCAGGGTTTATCAGGGAGCTTATCAGCCCTCCTGGAGGCACTACTTATCCCCTTCAGGGATGAGATGACAAGGCTGCACTGGAAAAGCCTGTTTGACTGCATCCCTAAACGGCATCTCCTCCCCCTGCTCCTGCTCAGCCAGCCTGGATTACAAGGTGGGAGTTTCAACAGTGTTCCTTGAAAATCAGCCTTTATTTTGGAATTCTCTCAGTTTGAAGGGAATAGGGAATAATGTCCCTTTGGAGATAAACACCTGTGAACAACCCCAGGTTGCTCCCAGGGATCAAACACTGCTAAGAGAGAGGTTTCACCTTCTCCACTGGAATTCCTCCTCTGCAGGAGCAGCAGGAGGGTCAGTACTCTCCTTTTCATGATCCTTCATGGTTTTAATCCATCTAAGTCAGGTTGGATGGGGCTTGGAGCAGCCTGGTCTAGTGCAAGGTGCCCACAGGGGTCGGAACAAGACGATCTTTAAATCCCTCCCAACCCAAACCAGTCTTGGATTCTGTGATCCCAAATAACCCTGTCCACAAACCAAGCCCCAGCAGGGGAGGCAAACGGGCACAAAGTGACCCAGGAAAACCCCAGAAGGAAAGGTTTATTTACTGAATGCTGCAGAAGAAGCCTGGTAGGTTCTGTTCTCGGTGCCGGTGTCCACCGGGAGGTGGAAGGTGCCCTCGGTGGCACAGGACGAGGAGGTCTGGGGCCAGGCCTGCTTCATCAGAAGTGTGGCTTGAGTGGAGACAGAGAAGAGGTGTCACACAGAGCAAGGAGAGACAACTTCCCACACTTGGAATCGCCTTACTAATCTCCTCCCCCCAAGGTCCTACCCCCGAGGTGCTGAGCCCCACGGAAGGGACTTCGCACCTTGGTCAGGGCTTGGAAATATTCCTGGAGTCCCAAGGCTGAGCAAAGATGTTTCACACCCTCCACATGTGCTCAGACTCTGAATGAACTCTCTCTGAAGGTACAGCTGTACATCTGAAGTGTCACAGGGCTGGGAATGAGGGGATTGAGGAGGCTGAGGAGGAACTGGCACTGGGGCCACAGCCTGCAGCAGCACAACACATCCTAGTGGATGGAAATCCACTTCTCAGAGAGTGCAGGGAAGCACTGCTGCAGGTCTGCTGGTCCACCAAACCCTCCTGAGGCTCTCCCAGACTCAGCCAGGAATGGGGAGCACAGAGGACACCCAGCAGTGCTGCTTTATTGGCCATCCTCAGCTGTGGGACATATTCATGGGTGTGAGATGCACCTGGATGCTGCTCCACTTCTGGAGATGTGGAAACCTGCTCCTCCCTCCTCCTCCTTCAACAGAAAACCAGGAGGTTTGTGGGAAGTCAGAGATTCAAGCCCCATTTCTCCTCCACTCAGGCACTGATCATTTTCTGCTCCAAGTCTCTGCCCTCTCCCAAAGGTTTGGGAGTTATTAAGGATTTCCAGGCTGCCTTGCTTTATTTTCCATGGTAGGCTGCACTCGGGAACATCACACCGGAGAGCAACTCCCAGTGCTGAGACAGAAACATTCCTTCACTTGTGCTTTTATTCAGATTCAGATTCATTTTTGCCTCTGGATTTCGCGGAGGTTTTAATCTCCGAGACTGATGAGACAATTCATTCCAGCGCTACACGAATGCTTCCTCTGTGGTTTTCCCTCTCCCCATTAAACCTGCCACAAAATCAAGGCAATTTGGGTTGGAGATGGCTGGGAGAATGCCACAGCTCTGCGTGTTCTTTATTAAATCACGGATCCTCGGAGAATCCATCACTTAAAACTACACAAAAGGTGGATCAAGGAGGCTTCCAGGAACATTAATACCTCCTGGTCCTTTGCAATAATTCACAGGGATCACAATCCAGCCATGACTGTCTAATATCATTTAAGGGCTACCTCCAACCAGAGTCTTCTAGATTTGGTTTATCCTCTCAACTAAAAATAAATAAAATAAAGAGTTTTTATTCACTATCAGTTTAATCCCTGGCAAATCAACCAGTGGGAACTGAGCAAACAATGTGAGTTGTGGGTCCCTGCAGCACTGGGACTGCTCTGTTTTCCTGACAGGGCCTTTAGATGAGATGGGAATGTTCAGGACACATTTTAAGTGGAAAAGACAAAAATATGAACCCTTTCAAACCACTGTAGGATGTCTTGCTTCCCTCTGACAACCTCATTTGTGATGGACACAGCCTCCAGCCCTAAGCAAAGTTTGCAATAAGCTTAATTCCCCGACCCATGCCTGAGGGCCTCAAAACGACGGGAGCGTTTATCCTCGGAAGGCCCTGTGAGGCACTACAGGAGATTCAGCCCTCCAGACCCCAGGATATCCCTTAGGGGACCCACTGGTGTCCCCAAAGAGTGGCTGGGCACCTCTGCAGGACGGCTCAGAGCACTGCTGATGCTGCAGCCTCCTTCTGCAAAGCAGCCTTTCCTCCAGGCAGGATCCAGAGGCAGGAATGGGGGATCGGAGCCCCTGTCCTGTCCCACGACATTCCCACACAGACCCCGAATTTCTGAGGCTGATTTTAGTTCTGCTCTGTAAGGGCACTGCTGCAAAGCCATTACTTCTGCCCTGCATTATTAATAAACGCAGCTCCAGCCTCAGCCAGCCTCCACGAGCAAAGTGTGTGTCCTACTTTCAGGAAAATAAAAAAGGGAGGCTTTAATGAAGGAAGTTAAAACAAAACAACCATGAGGAAGACAGAATGCCTGCGAGGGAACATGTACCAGGCTTAATGAAGACATACATAATTTTATTTTTTTTTAATTGTGTCTCTGCAGCAGAGTGATTTTTTGATGCTTACTTTTGCATACTTAAAAGGGATTTTTTAAGAACGGTGTTCTAAAAAATCCAGGCTTATTGCAAGCATGAGTTTGCAATGCTGGTGTTTTGCCTTGTGTGTCTCCCTCTAAAAACTGTGGGAAAATGCAGCAGGAAAATCACACAAGGCAGGAACTTGAAGTGGAATGGAAAGGAATTGATGGAATCACAGAACATCCAGAATTGGGAGGGATCAACAAGGATCACCCAGTCCAACTCAAGCCCTTGCTTGTAGGATTCCATTAGAGTAATCTGGGGAATAATTTAACACCTTTTGGGCTCAAACACCACAAATATCCACTAGAAACCTGGCACTTGGAGAGGGAGAAAGCAAGACTGGCTCCAGTTACCATTTCCCTTTCCTCACTGGAGGACTGGACCAAGGGGACTCCAGACTTCTCCAAGCTCCTCTCCTTGTTTCCTTCTGATGCTGTTACAAAGCTTAGGTCACTACATCATTTAATTTCCCACATAGATCTCAGGATTTTGGGAACCATGAAGTCAAGAGAAGAGCATGAGCATCACTGACTTCCAGTGAAGCATCAGGGGGGTGTTTGGAGAACAACAGGGACAAAAGAGGGTGGGATTTGAAAACTGGAATTATCTTTGCTCAGGGGTTCATCCCCCACCAAGACTTTGCATGGAATCCAGCAAAATTCACGAGGTTTGAGGCAAGAGACATCTGGGAGTGAGCAGGAGCATCTTTAGGGTGGAGCAGAGAGGGTGATCAAGCTGGGACAGAATGGTTCTGTTCAAGAGACCTTGCTTGCAGCTGCATCCCAAGAATTCAGAACCACAAGCTCTTCCCTCCCTTCCCAGCCTCTGTTCCAAGCAATATTGAGGGGCTCCTTTCCCTGGTTAATCTCCACATGGAGAATCAGATGAACCCTTGGTTTGTGACTGCTTTTTAGTGAGCTGGAGGGATTCCTGCCAGCAGGTACCACCTCCTTCCCAGCCTGGGAGCTTTGGAACAGGGCCTTGTCCATGGATGGGATGTTCAGGAGCAGTAATTCCACTGGGAACATGCAGCATCTCTTTCTTTTTTAGACTCGGTGTCTAAAATACCTTAAAAACATATTTAGAATTAGTCTGCTGTTTCAGAAGTCCAAGATTTTAACCCCCAAGCTGATTCCCAGTGTGTTTGAAGGTCACCAGGAGCACATGTCTCTCCAGGTTTTTTCCAGCCTCCTGTGTGACAGCAGCTCCTTCAATTTGAGGAAACACTCTCTGTACTGATGAAGGTTTTAACTCAGCCACTGAACCACAGAATTAGCTCAGCCCAATTCCATTTAACACAGTTGAGGTTGCTGTCACTCTGTCACATGTCCCCACTGCTGGGAGATTTTACGGCACTTCTTTTCCATCAGTCGGTCCTCAAAATCTCTTTTATCCTCCTGGAAGTCTTCTTTGAGACCTCAAAGAAGGGAGAAGGGACCACTGAGGGTGGTGCTGGGAGGTCAGGAGCAGCAGAGCCTGCTTCCCAGAGTGGTTAAAATGGTTTAATATCCTGCAGTGATATTAAATTGTATTGATTTCAAGAGCTATAATAAAAACTGTTTATAACAGAACCACAGAATAGTTTGGGTTGGAAGGGACCTTAAGGACAATTCCAGTTCCTTGGGCAGGGACACCTTTACCTAAACCAGGTCCCTCCAACTTGGCCTCAAGATTTATGGGAGACTCTATAAAAGTTTCAGCGTTTTCATACCAATTTTAATTTTTGAAATTTAATCTTCATAGTTTCCTCCCTAGTTTAGTGCTTAGCTGTGTTACCCACTGGAAGGTTTTTGTTCTCCATGCAGAACAACCTGTCATCTCTCTGGACATCAGGAGATTTCCAAGATGGAAATTACCAAAAGCATTTTTTAAGGATGAGAAACAGTGGCATTAAATTTAAATGTCAAACTGCCGTGGCAGCTCTCTGGCTTGAGCATTAAGCCGTGCAACAAAAAGATCTGGCGAGGGGGGACAAAAATGATGAGAAGTTTGGGGTTTTTTTTAGGGAAAGCAAGTCAGGAAAAACTAGGATTGCACTTGAGAAGGGAGCATTGGGAATGAACAAAAGGCTGACTTTTGGCACAAAGAGGACTGACCACTTCATGCAAATCTAAAGCAACAGACAATAACTGGCACAGCTTAAAAAAAATAAATAATAATAATCAGTAACTCGAGCCTTAATGAATCTGCAGAGCTGCTTTCTGCAAAGGATTGTAATGATAAAATAGAGCAGAAATGAAAGCATTTTTTTATTGGAGGATACCCACACCCACAGCCACAGCAGCTCAGACAAAGGTGGGAAACAACCAACATCTTGGAAAAGCTGCTGACTAACAAGGTTTGGGAGGATTATTCCTATGGAACAATCGTGAGGAAGCTTCTGAAGGCTGTTTGCAGTGAGGAGAAACCAGGACAGATGGACAGCTTAGCTCTCACTGTGTCCCTTCTGCTGGGTGGAGGGGACAGGCTGGAACGATGGAGCTCCAGAAGGGATGTCCAAGGCTTTGCTGCTGGGACAGGCCCATTTTCAGGGTTATCCCTGTGTTTCCTTGCTCTCTCCTGCTTCTCCCAACTGCTCAGGTTGGAGGGGACCTTAAAGCTCATCTCATTCCTCTCCCTGCTGTGGGCAGGGACACCCTCCACTCTCCCAGGTTGCTCCAAGCCCCGTCCAACCTGGCCTTGGACACTTCTTTCTGAGGGTGGTTTCAGTATGTTTTCTCATGGAAACTCCACCCTCACAAGGATGGTGTCTAAGATGTGCAAGAAGCAATACAGACACCCCCAAAAATCCCTGTCCTGCAGTGGTTTGGGGTTCCCTTGGCCATCTGCCCACTTGGTGGAGGAGCCGCTGCCTGCACCACTGGGGACAAGTGACATTTTATAATATCCAGGCCAAAATGCTGGAATGCTGCAGTATTTACATTCCTGGCTGAGCAGGGAGGACATTGCCAGCCTCTGGCAGGACAAGCTACTAATAAATTTATGGGCTTTTTCCTATTCTATGAAGTTGTTTTCATTTAATTCCTCCAGTGTTTCATCCTTCAGGGGAACTTGAGGGTGGCCAGCACAAATCCAGGGGAACAAAAATTGTTTCGTGTTCCATGTTAAGGCTTTAATGGGAAGAAATGCAGCTAAAGACCTTATTAAAAGCACATAAACCCAAACAAAACACAACAGATCCCTTCCAGAATCATCCACAATAAACAGTTTTATGGAATTTGTGTAAACTGTGATGTGGAGAAGACAAAACCAAAAGATTTTGGCAACAAACCCCTCATTCCTGTTTCATCAGCCTTGGAAAGTGCCTGAGCCTGGGGATCCACTGATTTTATGACAACTGGGAGGCTGAAAACTTGGCAATTAAGGGGAGAGGGGGTTTAGCAAGATTGGCACAAAGTCCAGCTTTGTGTGTCCTTATGCAAGCAGCTCTTCCTGCTGCACGTTGGGCTCAAAAGGCAGTTCACTTGGAAGTGTTAAAATCCTGCAGCTCTTCTGAGGCAAAACCATTCGGAATAAACACCTCAAGCAACCACAAGTTGAATCAAAGGGTGAGATATTATTTTTCATCTCCAGTGCGTGCCCGGAAACGGATGAGCAAGGAATGTTTTCAGGCCTTTTTCAGGATTTTTACCTGGGGCGTAGCCGGGGCTGCTGGTTGGATACATGTTGGGATTGTAGGCTGGGGCAGCAGTGGGATAGCCTGTTGGATAACCTGAAAGGAGAGAAAAACAGGAATTAGGATTTTATCAGCCAAGCCAGGATGGCACCCCTGAAAAGCAATCAACAACCTGTGTGAGCACAGAGGCCACCCAGGGAAAACACAGGTGGATTCTCTGGGAAAAGGAAGGACCATGAATGCGCCCCACAGATTTCCACGTACCATCATCAATATTTCATCTTTTTTTTCCTCCAGGAAATAAGGATCAGAATGCAGAATGCAGGTGTGCTCACTGTGAGAAAACTGCTGGGAAAACCCCCTCTCTGAACATGGAATTCAGGCACAGTGATATTGGAAAGGTTTTCCTGGGCTGCGTGGCAGCACTTTGGAAAGCTCAGCACTCCCATTAAGCAGAGTTTCTTGCTGATGGGAAGGCAAGGATCCTGCAGGAAAACATGCCAGCCTTGTATTCACCCATGGCTGCACAAGGGCCATTCCCAGGAGGGACCTGATTACCTGCCAGGCCACCTGGAAGGAACATGCTTGGAACCTTTGGAGCCAGGCAGGGTTTAATGGGCACTTTGGGGAAGGTTGCAGAGCATCTTCAGGTTGCATCAGCCTCACTCAGAGAGGTCACGGGGAGTTCAGGGGAATTGTGTGATGGAAGTGGGGGGCTGGAAATCATGGCACACCCCAGAGCCACCCACACAGTGCAGGCGTCCAGCATCCAACTCCTACTTCACTGGAAATTCCTGTCCTCTGTGGAGACCACAGACACAACCTCTGCCCCTCGGTCTGCTCCTTTTCCACAGAATCACACAATGTCCTGAGCTGGAAGGGACCCCCAGGGATCATCCAGCTCAGCTCTTGGCCCTGCACAGAATCCCAAAATCCCACCCTGGGCACCCCTGGCAGTGCTGTCCAAACATTCCTGGAGCTCTGGCAGCCTTGGGGCTGTGCCCATTCCCTGGGGAGCCTGGGCAGTGCCAGCACCCTCTGGGGAAAGAACCTTTTCCTAAATCCATCCTAAACCTCCCCTGGCACAGCTCCAACCTTTCCCTGGGGTCCTGTCACTCACTGGTCACCATTTTGCTTTTCACTTCCTTCAGTTTCCTGGAAGTTTTCCCTGCTGAAAAGAGTAACACCCGGATAACTCCATCCTTCTTAGGTGCTGCTGAGTAAATCCCCCCTGGCAGAGTGAAGGGGACACGTTAATCCTGCTTTGCTGGTGGACAATTTGGCTTTGCTGCGCGTCACCACCCGGTTTATCTGTGTGTTCCCTTGGCCACCATCCCAGAGCAGAGCCAGTGGAATGACCCTTGGAGAGGGTTTCCATGCCAAGCCCCACTGATACTGGCTGTTGGCTGCCAGCAAAGGCTGGAAGGAGGTAATTAGCACTGGATTTACACCCATCTTTTTAGTATTTTATTTTCTTAAATAAAAGTCAGTGTGGGTCCCTGCTTCCCTCTTCTGAGCACCAAAAGAGCCACAGCACAGTCCCCCCCTTCCCATGCCCCAGATCCCACTGCTTTCAAACCCTGGCACCACTGAGTTCTGTGGCAAAATGTTGAGGTTCATTTGAATAAATCTAATTCAACAATCATGACCACTGTACTGGAATAAATGACTGGATGTTCTACCCTCTCATTTTCATCAGTGATATATTTGGCTTCTAAATCAGGTTAATTAAAAATTGCTGTAGTTAATGTTGGATAAGCAGCAGTTTAACAGATTTTTTTTTATTTTATTTTTTTTTAGGCTCCACAGAACTCTGTTGTCATCGTACCCAGGAATATCTAAAGACTTTCAGCAATCAAGAAGCTCCTTAGAAAGTTATTTGCAGATCCAGTGATTGCAAGCAGAGCATTAATGATGAGGATCTTAAATCAGAAATATCCCTTCTCTCCAGTTCATTAGAAGATAACCACCTCTTTTCCAGGACATTCATTGCTCCACACCCTTCCCATTTCTTCCTGACAATCTGGCTAGGGGTGCTAAACCAACTCCAGCTCACTTCTTGAAGTGTATTTTCCCTAAAATTCTCCCCCCTGTGTTTCTCCATGGGGTTTCCCCTCTTGGCACATGGTTCAGTGGAACCCCAGACTGGCTGGGGTTGGGAGGGACCTCGAAGATCATCCTAATTCCAGCCCCCTGCCATGGGCACAGATGAGGATGGCTGTGTGTGCCATGGTGTTGGGAAGTCCCTTGATCATTTGCAAGGGATCTAAATGAGAGTCTCTCAGGGTTCCAAGAGGTTCTTCTGACATTTGCTGCTGGAAAATGCCCCCAAATAAGCCATTAATCCCACAGACCGCTGCAGTATTTCATAATAATCTTTAATTAACAGTCCTTAGTACCCAGCCATGACAAACACCATCCTGTGGGGTCACAAATATTTCACCTGTGCCCTCTGGGGTGCCACAAGCACTCACCCACTGTCAAATTCAGGAAAAAAACCCTCTTTCATTCAGACCAAAATCTGCAACATCGGGGTTATACATTAAAAAAAGAGCCTGAAATAAGTCAAACCACAGGAAAAGTGTGGCTTTGGGTAAGATTTTCCATCCAGCCGAATGTTGGAGCATTTATTTCAGGCAGATGCAGGCAACTGTGCATTTATAGAATCCTCGAGTTGTTTCACTTGGAGAAGATCTTCAGGACCATCAGGTCCAACCGCACCTCCCAGCACTGCCAAGGCCACCACTAACCCATGTCCCCAAGTGCCACATCCACACCTACTTTAAAACCCTCCAGGGATGGGGACTCAATTGGTCTTTCTCTGTTTTTTGGGGGGGGTTTAGTCTCTGCTTGGCAGGACTCTTCCTTCCCGTGGTGTCTTTTGTTGCTCTGAAGGTGAGTTGTGGCTGGGTTTGCATTCATTTCGGCTCAAATAAATACGATTTCCATCAAGGAAGCTTTAATAGCTTTGGATGCAAAGAGAAGCCCTGCTCTGCACTATCTTCCACTCTGATCTCATAAACTTTGATAAGTGCTGACCTCCAGCAAGAAAACTTGTCCTTTCTATTTTAAGGCAAAGCAGAGACGGGAAAGGTACAGGAAAATTAATGCGGTTTGCTCCTTTTTGTGGACACAGGGAAAAACAAGGAAGCAGCAGAATCTGGGGCAATTTGTGCCAGAAGAAACATGCCTGCAAATTCCCAGCACTCAAAATCCAGCAGGTTTAAAAATACATGAGATATTTTTTATTTAGCAGGGCCTGTTGTGGTTGGACAGAGGGAAAGGTTTCAAACTGAAGGAGGGTTGATTTAGATTAGATATGAGGAAGACATTCCTTACAATGAGGGTGACAAAACATTGGCACAGGGTGCCCAGAGAAGTCGTGGCTGCCCCTGGATCTCTGGAAGTGTCCCAGGCCAAGGATGGGGCTTGGAGCACCCTGGGATGGTGGCAGGTGTCCCTGCCCATGGCAGGGGGTGGCATTGGATGACTTTTAAAAGGCCTCTTCTGAATCAAAACTATTCCATAATCCTGTAATTTTTATATCTTACTGGTTTTGAGTCTTTAGGATTTGTTTGTTAGCTCTTCTTCATCCCCCAAATAATCCCAAATCAGCTCCCACGTGGAAGCAAAAGATGTGGCCCCCCATGAGGGTCCCCATGTCTCACATTCCCTTGGGTACAAAACCAAATCTGGCTCCAGCAACCACGAATGATCTCAGGAGAGGTGACAACACCAAAGCATCCGGCATCCTGCTCTGATTTCCCCCCTGGAAAACCTAAGAGACCTCCTGTAAATTCCTGTTCCTCCTGCTGGCACTGCTCCCCTCCTGCCACTTCTGTCCTGCCTCAGCACCTTGAATGAAAAATAACAGCAAGAGGCTCAAACCCACCTGACATGAAAATGTCAGGAACAGAAAGAAAATATCCTTTACTTTCTATGGATCTGCACATGACAGGACTCTGTCTCTGCTGGGCTTGAGGCTCTGCAGTGGTACAGAAGGAGAGAAAATGAGATGAAAAATATTGAACAAAATTTATTAGATTCCTGGTAGGAGAAATCCAAAGTTGTTTTGTGGCTTATTTTAATTTAATATCATCTCCACAATCAATAGGCGTAAGAAAGGCAGTGTTCATTTAATCTCCTCCCCAAGGAAAACACAGAGCACTCCAGCTCTGGGAAGCACTGACTGAGCTGCTTTAAAAATCACCACACAGTAACTGTGCAAAGCAAAAAGCACACGGGGCTGCATCAAGTAGGTATTTAAAAACCATCTTTAATTTTTCATGTGTTTTAAATGTTTCTGCATCAAAACCATCTAAACAACGCCCAAACAATGACAATACACAAGTGCTAAGGATCTGAAGGTTCTCTTGAAATTCTTGAAAGAGAATTTGCTTCTCCTTGGCTACAGAGCCCATGCTTTGGTCCATGTCTCAGCATCCCACCCGCTGGGAATTGTCACTTACAACACCGAATTCCAGAACATGCCATTTCACTTTTTCAAGAGCAGTTTCATTGACCATTATCTGATCAAGGCCTTAATTGCTACAAGCAGCTGACATTAATTTACAAGACAAAATATTCTCCTTCATTCTTTTTCTTTGCTAGTCTCGAGCAGTGCAGGCTCCTGAAAGTGGCCCTGTCACAAGGATTTTTACAGGGACAGATGATAAAGTCCTTTATCTAAGGGCAGGACAAAGCACTATAAAACCACACTTCAACTCCTTGAACTCCCAAGGACTCCAGCTCCACGCCTGCTGCAATTGAGAGCTCATTAACCACCAACATGCCCTGGAAGGAAAAGCCAGGCAGCCACACAAAACTGCCCCTCTTGTGGCATTCATTGCACCGAGGTGGGTAAATATGAGAGATTATTTGCAGAGGTGAGGTCCCCATGCCTAAAGCCACGTGGATGAGGTGCTCAGGGACAGTGGTGGCTTTGGCACTTCTGGGGAAATGCTTGGACTCAGTGGTCTTGGAGGGCTCTTCCAACCTGATTCTGTGATTCTGGTTCACCAATCCTCCCTCTAAACCCCCTCAACCACTGTCCACCCCTTTGTTTCTGCTGAGTGACAGCTCTGAAGCTGCAGCAGCCCCAGGAACATTTCTGCTTTATGATCACCTCCTCGGGTCAGCCAGATGGAGCCAAAGCATTTTCCCCTGCAAAACACTTTCATGGTCTATTTTAAGCCCACCCAGCATTTCTCATTCTTTATTGCCCAGCCCTCAGAAGCTCTTCAAAAATAGGATTTACAAGCACCTTCTCAGGACAAAAACGTGAGGATCTTCATGCCTTCAGCTACACGCAGCTGTAAATCCGTTCCCTTTCCAGCCATTGGGAATTTATTCCTGCAGAAAATCTCACGTTGGGAAACGAATGTGCAGATTTGGCACTTGAGGAATTACCCCAGAAGTGAGAAATGAGAGAGCAGACACCGTGCAGGCTCCCTGGCACAGCTCCACCAAAGCCTCCACCAGCCAGACTTGCAGCAAAGGCCCTTGAACGTTGATTGCTGGGAGCGGTGACACCGGAAAGAACGTGCCTGGCGACGTGATGGAGAGGGGACACAGGGAAAAGAGCCGAGAAGGACATCTGGGAACTCATCCTGCATGGGAAACCAGCCTCCAGAGATGAAGAGCTCCAGCATTTCCGAAAGGACTTGCAGCAGGGGTGCCATCAAAGCTTGCTTTCCCATGGCATGAGCCAATCTCGTTCCAGCAGGATCTTCCCAGCCTGCCTGGCTCGCCACACAGCTGCAGAGCTCTGGGCTTAAGCTGTGCATGTCCTCCTGCCTTTTGGGGAGCTGTCCCCAGGGAACATCCCTCACCACACAGGGTTTAGGGAGGTGGCCTCTGAGCAGCTTCTTACACAGGGCACTGCCAGACCTTCCCTGCTCAGTGGGAACAGTTTAAAACATCTCTGGGTGAATCTTGCTCCGCCAGCTCAGGGCAGGGAGGACGGGATCACCTTTCCTTTCTTCCCTCATTGCACAGATCCATTCGTGTGATGGGGCACAGTTCCATGGCAAGTTCTACCCAAACCTCTCCCGATGCCTCTCCTTGCACAAGCAGCCAGGTAAATGCACCTGGATGCTGCAGGAGCCCAGGGGCTGGAGCAGGTTTGATTTCCCACTGATCATCCCACATAACCACAGCTACCCCATCACTCACTCGCTGCCTTGCCATGAAGCTATTCCAGCCCACTCATGCTAAATGGATGTAAAAATAGAGGAAAAGCTGAAAGCAAGGGTGGGACTGTTCTGAAGAGCAAGTTAATGGATGGTTGAGAATCCAGCATTTCTGAAGGCTCTGAGGATAATAAATACATTTGTTCCCACGAAAAAATGCCACCCCCTTATTACTGTTTCAAGCCTCATCAGCCCAAGAGTGGAGCAGTCAAATGAATGTGGATGCACCAGACACAGCAACGGCTTTAAAAAAAGATTTGCTCTCACATTTGACAATCTCGCTCCTGGAGACCTTTTACAGTTGATTCTGTTTTCCCCTGAAGGGTCCTTCCCTTTATATGAACAGCAACTATTTCCTGCTGATTACCCAGAGCCATGCAAAACCAACCTTCCACTGTCCCAGGCTGCTCCAAGCCCCAACATCCAACCTGGCCTTGGGCACTGCCAGGGATCCAGGGGCAGCCACAGCTTCTCTGGGCACCCTGTGCCAGGGCTTCCCCACCTCACAGGGAGGAATTCCTTCCCAAAATCCCATCACTCCAGCTCCACATTCCCAGGATCATGAAGACATTACACAGGGGGAAGCAGCCCTGGACTTGCAGAGGATGAGGAAGGAAGAGTGCAGGTCCTCTCTGGTGAGAAGATCTCTACCTCCTTCTGCCTCCTTCCTATCCCTGCCCTGGATCACAGCTTGATCCAGAGGGTGGTGAATTCCATTTGTGTGAAAGCACATGCTCCTTAAGGAATTCTCCTCATGGGTTACCCACATTTTACATCCACATTGTACATTTACAACTCTTGGAGCCCAAGCAAGGATGGGAGCTCCACGGGCATCACCCATAACACAACCGTGCTGCTGCAACCCCACGGAGAAACCAACCCAAAATCCCAACAAAACCCACAGGAATCTGGCAGGCAGTATGTTCTTTTGATGCCCATTCCCTTTATATTGCACAGACTCCTAAGCAAGCATGGCTGACAGTGCTGGGAGCGGCACGGGGTGATGGGGAGAAACCCTCCAGTCCCTGGCAGGACAGCTTGGACACGTGGCACTGCCTGTTTGTCTCCATTCCACAGGGTCACAGTGTTGACACAATGGGGTCCTGCCTGCCTGGAGGAGCTTTTCCCAGCTGGAGGTCAAAGACAAGGGGATGGATGGGGAGGTCTCCCTGCCCTGAGCACTGCAGAATCCTGGCTGCTTGGGAAATTTGCTGGGAAAGTGATGATGTTGCACAGGACTCTGAGCTCTTCCATGGGGCTTTGCACGATGCCACATGTCAGCTGAAAGCTGTTTCCTTCATCATGCCGGGAATTAGGAGAATTTGTGAGCCCAAAAAGAAATTAAGAAAGTGGCAGAAGCACTGCTTTGGACACACATTGCCCTGATTTTCTCTTGCTCAGACTAAACTTGCTTTCAGACCTGTTTTTAAGGTTCAAAAGAGATTGTTTCATTCTTATTTCAATTCCACCTCAGTTTTACTTCCCACCTACACCCAAAAGAAACCTCCCAAGCCTTACTGCAGCTGTCTGGGATGCATTTGGATGAGCAAAACTCATCCTGAAAACTAGGAGCAACTGTCCAAAAATATTAGAGAGATTGTTGATTGCTTAGTGCACACACTATAAATAAACCAGTGACAGAACTTGTCAGACTGTCAATCAACATCACTTCTGGGCCACAGACATGTGTCATATCCTCTCCAGTGTTCAGACAAGGCTCTGTGGGAAAGAAGTTCTGGAAAAGGGTTTAAGTTGTGCAGTATTGATTCTCCTTGCAATGATTTGCTTCGTTCTGTATGTGAAGAATCCAAAGTGGGACATGAACAGCCCCTACTGATAAAGTAAAAGGGTTTGTTGCTCCACAGAAAGTGGAAGCCCGAGATAAAGAAGCTCCTTTGCAGTTTTTCTTAAATACTCAGTTGTGGCTCAACCTTATCTAATAATGTTCCCCTGGGAAATATTTAGCTGGCAAGATTTAAAATAAATTAACATGGCAGAAAAGTGTTCAGCTTGAAACAAACCATGTAGATGCAGTATTAGAATCCCAGGATGGTTTAGGTTGGGAGGGACCTTAAAGCTCATCCAGTCCCATCCAGGGACACCTTCCACTATCCCAGGCTGCTCCAAGCCCCTTCCAGCCTGGCCTTGGACATTCCCAGGAATGCCTTCATTTGCTTTTCAGTCGTGAATTTGCCATTTCCCTGAATTTGTGGAGGGTGAGGAGAGCCTCCCCTGGATGCTCCTGGTCTCCTCTGGCAGAGTTTTTATGGCAGCTCTAGAGGCGTGTGAAGGAGGAGCTGGGACTGGAAATGCAGGCAGGACTCCATGTTCTCCATGCCCTCAGGTTATAGCAAGATATTTACAGTAACTGCTCAGAAAACAGCCCTTTGTGATGTCCAAAATGCACTTGCTCATCTGACTAATTTTCAATCCATCCTTTTCAGCTCTGCTCCCAAGCCAGGAGCTAAAAAGAGAATCAGTCCAAGGCCCAGTTTTTTGCTCCAGCTGTAATTCCTGCTCTGTCACAGAGTGTGGTCCATGCAAAACCTCTGTGCTGCCAGCTAAGGAAAGGCAACTGCTCCAGTCTGCATTCCTGATGCCTTTCTAGATCCTGGAACTGGGAATTTGTCCCTGTTTTCTGTCTATTGTCATTTCTTTTTTCTGCCAAGTTGGTGTTTGCAACAACTGGGTACAAAACCCTGGAATGGTTTGGATTGAAAGAAGTGGTGGCACAAAGCACCTTGCTTTTTAGCTTTTCTTATTCAAAATGCTTGAATTGAATTTGCCAGGTTTGGAACTGCCTTAAAAAAATGGTATTGCAGGTGTGTAGCCCAAGCCAAGGTGCCCAGCACTGCCCTGGGCATGATCAACGATTAACACAACAGAAACTGCCTGGTAATTAATCAATTAATCAATAACCCATCAATTAAATGACTAATTAAGTCTCTCTAGCACAAATATTGTCCTGGCTCCCATCTTTGCTTTTTACACTCCACTTTATCCTCTGGCACTAGCAGCATCCTCCTGATTTCATCCTTGATTCACACCCTTAAACAACATCTCTGGGGACACCAAATTTCCTATTTCAGCTCATTTCAGTAATAGACTGCTCCAGAACAGTCAAAACAATGTTACAAATCAAATTACTGCCCCAAAGGGCCAGTTGCAAAGTATGGATGTAGTGATTTTCATTTGCAAAGCTAAAAATCCAAAATGAGAAAATATTTAGGGTAACAAGAAGAGGCCAAACTCAAGGAAGACTCAGGTTTGGGGATCACAACAGCCTTAGATATTGAAATTTTTAAATGCTCATTAATTTTCAAATGTCCATATGGTATTTTGGACATTTTGGCCTCAGACCAGAGAAGCGAATCGCTCTCAAATCCATTGGCTATGGACAAACACAGCAGCAGATGGAGCACACAGAGAATATTAACAAAAGCAGGTTTTGGGTGTTAAAAGGCTTAATGGGCCTCTCACATGTATTTGGGCCAGGAGATGGGATTCAAATTGTACTTGGGGGAAGCTGAGAATCCCTAATATTTGAACTGGCAGAACTCCACAGTGCTGTTTAAAAACCGGCTCTGGTGGAAATAAAATCTGATTTTACCAGCTTGGAAGTGCAAAGGTTCTGTCAGAAAGGCAGCAGGGATACAGTGATCCCACAAACATCCCTTATCTCAAGGGCTTTGTTACTGATTTTCCAGCCAAAAGCTGGGATGAGATTCCCTGGTACACCTGGCCCTTGAGAACCCCACCAGCTCCTGCCCAACTCACCAAAATCCAGGGAGGAAGAACAGCACTGGAATCATGGGGCCGTGCAGCATTTACTACTTCTAGTTCAAAAACCAGATTTTTCAACCCCTAAAGAAGTGTTATAAACCATGTTCATGCCCTATAATCCCTGTCCTAAAAAAACAAAACAAAACAAAACACAAACCCAACTTAGAAATAGGAATACTTGAATTAGAGTTATGTTTTTGCACCAGGTGTTCTGATAGAGCATCTCTTCAGAAAGCTTGAGAAGAAAAAACATAAATACAAAAAAGCAAATAGAAATCCCTTCCCTCCACCCTGTAAATAATTTATTCCTTACAAAAAGCCTGGAAGAAACCCCAAACATAATAAAACCCCACAGCTGAGGGGTGACAGCCTGGGATGGTTTAGCACAGTTTTCATTTGCTTGCTTTAAAACAAAGATTTCTACACTGGTCCAACCCAGCAAAGCAATTACTGATTAAGTAAATTACATTTGATGGGTGAAGTGCATCCTCCTGCTTGCTCAGACAGGTAAAAAGTGATAAATTTGTGGCAGCTCCTCTTTTTACTTGGTTTTAACACAGGGAAGCAGGCAGGCTTGTTTAAAAAAAATCCCAAGGTTCGTGCGGGGCAATTATTTCACACGGATAACTGGGAGACCCCTGTGACTCTCAGGATGGATGGCAGATGGAGAGTGAGGGAGGAGGATGGAAAATTTCTTCATAGAAAGGATTGTCCAGGCTGCCCAGGGAAGTGGTGGAGTCCCCATCCCTGAAGGGATTTAAAAAACCAGGTTGCTCAAATCTCCATCCAAGCTGGCCTTGGAGACTTCCAGGGACAGGGGAATCAAAGGTCCTTGGGACACTCTCTGCCCCCTCATTTTACAAGGGCAGGGTTGGGTTGTGTTTAGGGAATAGTTGTGACTTTAATATCCTCCAAGGATTCGTGGATTCTGTGCTGTGCTCCTAACAATGCTGTCAGGAATTCAACCCAGGAGCCGACTTCTCGGCAGAAACGTGGGGACCTGGCAAATCCAAAATGAGTCATCCTTCTGCAGGTAGTGAGGCTGCCTTAAAAATAACACATCCAGCGTGGCTGGGAAACAGCAAAAAGGATCAGCAGTTCCCTCCAGGAACAGCAAATTAGAGTAATGGACTGGGATGGAAAAGGGAGAGGGAAAAAGAGAAAAGCTCAGAGTTAAAGGAGTGAAAGGCATGATGTCGAGCAAAATAAAGTCAGAGGGTTCACATCAGCCCCCTCCTGTACTGGGGGCTGCTGGGGTGAAAAATCATCTTAAAAAAGGGAAGATGACTAATTATGGTTTGGGACTCAGAATATCAGCAGGCTTCAGTTTTACCAGCAGAACCTGAGGGATGATTTAAGCGAGGAGTGCAGATCAGGAGAGGGAAGAAGCATCCAGGTGAATCTCTCAGATGGATTTAAAAATTGTGACCAAAAAAACCAACAGCATAAAACTGCCATTAATTCATGGCATCAGATATGCTTTATAAAGTATCATTTCAGGCACTTGAAACTGAAAAATAGCAATATATACACAGAAGTATGGAGACAATCATTGGATGGCTGGTGGAAGGGACATTAAAGCCCATCCACTTCTCCCCCCTGCCATGGGCAGGGAAACCTCCCACTCTCCCAGGCTGCTCCAAGCAGGCCTTGGACACTTCCAGGGATCCAGGGGCAGCCACAGCTTCTCTGGGCAACCTGTCTTCTCTACAGAGCCAAAACTCCTGACAGGTTTTGTCTTCTGCCTAAAAATGTTAATAGGAACAGTTGAGAAATAAAGGACGGGCCGAGGCTGTGTCTGCATTTAAAAATAACTAAAATAGGTAAAAAAAACCAAGTTTGTATTTATCCTGGCACAACATGACTGGCAGCACACGGTCCCTCACCAGTGCTTCTGTAGGCAGTGGTGCTGCTTTCCCTTTAGATCCCCTGAAATCCTCCTCTGCCTGGATTTGTGCCTCCCACTCCAGCTCAGCACATCAGAGACCTCCTGTCATCCACAAAGTCCTGGTCTGCTTCCAAGCAGAGCAAGCAGAAACAGCACCTATTTTATTGTATGGGGTTATTTTAAAAGCTCTAGGTAAAGAATGCATTTAAACTACTCTAAATCCTCAGCTCTATAAAACACTGAGACAATTCCTCACCTCTAAGCTCTTTATGGAATCACCCTTGGCATACATTGCCTGGAGAAGCTGTGGCTGCCCCTGGAAGTGTCCAAGGCCAGGTTGGACAGGGCTTGGAGCAGCCTGGGATGGTGGAAGGTGTCCCTGCCTGCGATGGCAAAGGAAGTTTTTCCATGGCCCAAATAAATTAGCAATTTCCTCCAGGAATGTGGTTTTAACAGACTGACTGGAAATGGAGCAGCCTTAGGAAACTCTCCTGAAGATTTTGCTGCTCCTTTTAAACACAAGCAAGTGCCACTTCCAGGGTACCTGGCAAACACCAAGTGGGTCACACGCAGTTTGATGTCACCTCAGTGCACGGTGACATCTTGGGTGTCCTTGCTGGCAGAAAATGACTTATTTTGGTCAAATACCCACCAGGCAGCTGGTCAGGCAGTGCTCCTGTTCAATGCTAATGAACTTCTGCAGATTTCCAGGAGAAAATCAATGCATTACAATTAATTTATCCCAGTGACTGTCCTGCAGGATCTCCTCACTGCAATAAACTGAGGGAAACCATGACTGAACATTCCCTCATTCCCTAGGTGGAATTCTATCGTGTAGCACTCACCCCCCTGCTTCCCCAGCTCACCCATGGCTCAAATCTAAGCTGTTGTCCTAAAATAAAGTAAAATGAGACCTGAGATCCAAAACTCAGCTGAAGTCAAGCACTGCCATCAAGAACAGGGCTTTCTGCCCTGATCCTTTTCAAAAATTACAGGACCAACAGCAAAGACATTCAGAAATATAACAAGCATTGAAAGACTCGCTTTTAGCATTTAATTTTCCAGTAAAACAAATTAATGAGAACTCTGTTAGAAGTCTGGAATTTTCTATATTTACCTTGGAAACATTTCAGGAAATGTATTTTAGTTCAGAGTATCACAGAATCACAGATGGCTTGGGTTGGAAGGGACATTAAAGCTCATCCAATTCCAATCCCCTGGAGTCGGCAGGGACCCCTTCCACTATCCCAGATTGTTCCAAGCCCTGTCCAACCTGCTCTTGGACATTTCTAGGGATCCAGGGGCACCCACAGCTTGGAAAATGTATCTGACTTGCAAATGTCAAGGAGAAGAAATGACCTGAGGCCACTTTGTCACTGTCACAGCTCTGGTTGAGTAAGTTTTAAAAAATGCATGAAGACAATCATCTCTTTTTGCAGCAGGTTTTTCTCCCCATCAAAAATAAACTAACACAGAAATACCTCAAGAGTTTTACTCTAAAATAGCTTTATAAAGGGCTCTCACAGGCTGTAAGTCACAACCAAAAATGCTTTCAATGCCATAAAAGAGGAAGTAAAGTTTTATAGCAGAATATTTTGTATAAAATTCCAGACTGGTTTGAGTTTGAAAGGACCTTAAACAACATCTCATTCCAACCACTAGCCAAAGGCAGGGACACCTTCCACTGTCCCAGGTTGCTCCAAACCTTGTCCAACCTGGCCTTGGACACTTCCAGGGATCCAGGGGCAGCCACAGCTTCTCTGGGCACCCTGTGCCAGGGTCTCCCCACCCTCACAAAGAAGAATTTTTCCCAATATCCCATTTAATTAAAGTCATTCCATGATCATATTCTTGTGAGTTGTAATGCATGGGGAAATCAGGAGGAAAAGTTCAGTGTTGAGAACTGTCGTCAGTCCCATGGTGAGTTGCTGGAGAAATTTATTGCAATAAATACAAAAAAAAGGTCTCTGGGATCCAAAACAAGGGTTTGACCACAGTGCCTTGGACTGGTCCAGGGTTATCAGCCAAGGGGAGGAAAGGAATTTCCACAATGGGTCTATTTAACAGCAGAAGTCTTTCAGGAAGAGAATTATGGTGGGTATGATGTCACACATTCCAGAGAACACTTAGATGTGCTCACTAAAAGGAAAGAATGGAATGGAAGGAATAGAAGAGACTAGAATGGAATTGCTCAGTTGGAAGGGACCTACAACAGACAGTCCAGCTGTAAACTGGGTTCAGTTCAAAGGTTCAGTCAGTATAAATTGATATCTGCAGCTTCAGTGTTTGCCCTGCAGGAACCTGAAAAACTGGAGAATAAAGATGTTTAGGAGAACAGCTCTGGGAAGATCCCTTCTCCTCAAAGGTAAGAGCAACAGCACAATCCTGGGAAATCCATCCCACATGCACAGGGTCCATACCCCAGCAGCATCCACTTATGTGCTCCTTTGCCATTTCCACATGGACAGCTTCCTCAGGGCTTCCATTCCATTCCATTCCATTCCATTCCATTCCATTCCATTCCATTCCATTCCATTCCATTCCATTCCATTCCATTCCATTCCATTCCATTCCATTCCATTCCATTCCATTCCATTCCATTTCATCCCATTCCATCCCATTCCATCCCATTCCATCCCATTCCATCCCATTTCGTCTTTGTCTTCTTCCCTACACCTAAACCTGTATCTGCCAGGACCCCATCCCAAAGAGCCAAGCTGAAACATCCCACCTCCCTTCCCACCCCCTGATTCACCCACAGGATACCCTGGCTAAACCCAAACAGGTGACATGTGACAGGTCACCACGTCAGAGCCCAAAAACCATCCCCACCACATTTCTCCCCGTTCCTCTCCCCATCCTCCTGTCAGCCTCTCAGATTTTGCCTCTCAGACCACCTCCCAAATTCCTGCAGTTCCCACACTTCTGCAGCAGAACCTCTGCCACCCAGCATGGCAGGCACTGCCTGGCCTGCCCCCTCTCTCCTGGCTGCCTTTATTCCAGCCTGGGAGCTGCAGGCTCTCCCCGGGGATGTGCACTCGAGTCCGTGAGGATCAAGGAATATCCATCCTCCTCAGACAGAGCTATTAATAGTCACTCACCTCTCCAACTGCAAATTCCAGGCTCTTCACAGCCAATCCTCACCCTCCTTAAATGTCTCTTCTCATCACTGTAACCCTCTCAGTCTGCTGAAAGCCCAGTATTTTAATCTTGCAATATTAAAGACGATTCTAGCAGGCACTTCAAAAGAAAAGGAGCCAATAAGAAACAAACAGTTTGAGGTCAGGGTCTTTCCCTGCTCAGCTCACAAAATAAAGAGGTGAGATTCCTTCCCCCTTCGATTCCTCTGTGCAAATTTTAATTGCTTTTCTGACATCTACAGAATGTAATCTTCTTCCTGTGTTGTTCCTAGGATTAGGGCAGGACGAAGGTAAAGCTATTTTTGATTAATATGGAAATCAGAAATTACTTTCCAGAGAAAACTGGAGACTGTTCCTAATGCTGCTTTATCTTTGGGGAATTACAAATCTGAGGAGTAAGAAGAGGGAGCTGGCACCTCATTGAGTCTTCCAACCTGTGCAAAATATGCTTAAAGACTTTCAAAAATCTCTTCTGATGGAAATATGAGATTAATATAGTTAAGGAAGTGTACTAGCTGAAGACAAAGAGAGTTAAATCCCCACAGAAAGGGGAACATCATTGTATCTGGAGAAAAAAAAAACAACATGGGGGGGGCCACATGGTACAAAGAAACCTTCCTATGTTTTACGAGAAATGTAGGAGTTAATGTAATGGTTCAATTTAAATTTAACCAGTAAACCAATTCAAAGCTGTTCCTACTGAAATACAAATATTCCTCATGACCATTCAGCTGAATTTCTAATGGATGAAAATGTGAAGAATCCAGTGGAATCCAGCCCCTCCTATTTGTGTGAAGGGAAGAATTTGGAGGGAAATAAATAAATACGAGGGGATGGAGTGAGAGGACAAAAGGGAATGACTTTAAACTGAAGGAGAGTGTGTTATATGGCACATTGAGAAGGAATTCCTCCCTGGGAGGGTGGTGGGGCCCTGGCACAGGGTGCCCAGAGCAGCTGTGGCTGCCCCTGGATCCCTGGAAGTGTCCAAGGCCAGGCTGGACAGGGCTTGGAGCAGCCTGGTCTATGGAAGATCTCCCTGCCCATGGCAGGGGTGGAATGGGATGAGCTTTAAGTCCCTCCTGAGTCAAACCAACCTGGGATTCTGTACCTGGAGATAAAGACTCAAAGCCATGTCAGCAGTCCCATCTTCCTGCCAGGAGTGCCTGCAGGAAACTGGAGGTGATTTAGGAGTGAAAAAGGGACATCCTGGCAGGACTACGCCCGGGAAATTTCCCTCGAGTTCCCTGTGAAGTCCCCCCAAAGCCCTGCTCCCACGGAGCCATGTGTGTTCACTGAATAATGGGATGCCCGTGGAAAACCAACCACATATTGTAACACTTCCTTATGTTATCATTGGACGCATGAGATTAATGCGATTTTCAAATGGAATGGCAGCACTTCAGCTATGCCTGGAAACAAAGGCATTGACTCTGCCGACCAGAGAGGAGTGAAAAGGAGACAACTGCATTTTATCTTGAAAGCCCTCAGACACTTTCAAACAGACCCAGGAATCAAAAGCTCTGTGTAAAGAGAGGAAAAGCCCTTCAGGACCTGTTGGGCCATGCTCCCGTTTTTAAAAATGACAAGATGTGGGAGTAGGATATTTAGTGTAAAGATACAGTGTGGGAGCACGAGGCTTGGCATGTCCAAAATTGATTTAGATGTGGGAAAATACTGCAGCCTGAAAACTCAGAGGTTCAGCTTTGTGTGCTGGAGAGAAAAAACACACAGTGACATTGTCAAGTTCTGTGGGGATCCAGCAGTACAATGGGTCTATATATATATATATACACACACACATATATAAAGTCATTCTCCATCATCCTGTCCCTCCATCCCTTGTCCCCAGTCCCTCTCCAGCTCTCCTGCAGCCCCTTCAGGCCCTGGAGGGGCTCTGAGCTCTCCCTGGAGCCTTCTCCTCTCCAGGTGAGCCCCCCCAGCTCTCCCAGCCTGGCTCCAGAGCAGAGGGGCTCCACCCCTGGAGCAGCTCTGGAGCCTCCTCTGGACTCTCTCCAGCAGCTCCAGGTCCTGCTGCTGCTGGCCCCAGGGCTGGGGCAGCTCTGCAGGTGGGGGCTCACCTGAGCTCAGGGGCAGAGGGAAAGAATCCCCCCTTTCCTGCTGCCCAGGCTGTGGGATCAGCCCAGCACACAGGGGATCTGAGCTGCTGGAGCACGTGGCCGGATTCTCCCGCAGGAATACAAATTACACAATTATAGTATTATTTTAGCAGTTGGCCATGGTGACATTTCCTGCTGTTAGGTGGCTCTGGTCCTGCCAGCATAGATTAGCAAGGCTCACCAAACATTTTGTTTGGCTAAGGAACAGCTGAAGGGCACTGCCTCCTTATTCTATTAAAAGCGCCACAGGAACTCGGTAACATTTTCCTGTTGATCTCCACTGCTCTGATAAATGGAAACCTCATCCCTTCCTCCAGGAGGAGAGGAGACGTTTTTAGGATGGGAAACCAATTTCCTCTCAGTGTTATTGAGTTAAACAAGGTAGTTCAGTTTCCAAAGGTATTAAGGTCGTTTTGTTATTCTCCCACCCAGCACTCGCTGAGCTGTTGGAACAGCCTTCAGGAATGGAGACAGAGGAACTTCAGCTCTGCAGGCAAATTCCTACAGACCATGTGCTCCAGCAGGGAGGGAAGGGTCACTGCATACATCCTGACAGTGATGGAACACATCTGAATGCATAGAGCTTAGAACAATTACTGCTGAGCAGCCCTCAGCACACCAGGAGCGAGAGAAAGGAAAAAAAAGCCAACAGTCTTTGGAGAGATGAACAATCCTTCTCGTTATCAACACTTCATTTAGTATCTTAGTTGCTTAAACCCAATTATATCCAGAAAAGACAACTGTGAATGAAGAGGATCTGAGCAACCCCAGATAATGGGAGAAGATAAAAACCCACTCCAAGAGTAATGACCTGATTTGGCATTCATCAGTCGCTCGGTAATGAGCAAACGCTGATTTCAAATCTAAATTCATGTCAAATGCTTCTGGATAAAATTAACTCCGAGCATATTTCAAAACACCCATTCAAAGTGTTGCTGCTGCTTCCTCCTTTCCCCTCCAGCAGACCAGACTCTTTCCTCTTCCACAGCTCCTGCTGTTCCTCCTTCCACCACTTGCCACATTTCTTCAGGCTCTGGTCATGGAAGTGTCCAAGGCCTGGTTGGACGGGGCTTGAAGCAACCTGGGACAGTGGAAGGTGTCCCTGCCCGTGGTGGGATGCCTGGACGAGATGACTGTCAAAGATCCCTTCCAGCCCAATCTGTCCTGTGATTTTATGGCTCTGAAATATCCCTAATGAGCAGGGACACCCCACCCTCTGCCACTTCCCAGCTTCCTGGCCCTCTGATCAGCAGCTCCTCAGCAGAGGAACACCCTCAGCACATCACACATACAAAGAAATTGCACTCCATGCAGCGAGAGACAGCCTTGTGTTTTGGTTTTAGATTAAACAATAAATTCAAGGCTTTAGAAATGCAGCACAAGTGAAGACAAGGCAGGGCTGTCTCCCAAGCAGAGGGATGAACTCCTCTGCAGGTAAAGCAGGTGTGTGTCAGTAGGAGACTGAAAAAGGAGGAAAAATCTCCCCTGTATCCTGCATCAACGACTCAGTGTGTGAGCCTCAGCTCCCCCTGATCCATCACTGCCTTCACTCTTTGGCCTTACACGTGTTTTTCACACAGGCTGGACAATCTGTGACTGGCACCGATCTGATCTGAACCACTGATTATTTATTTCCCAAGACACTGGCAGTGGAGGAGATTTGTTGTCGCTGGTGGCAGTGAACAGATCCAAACACACTGCTTTTGCTTCACAAAAGCAGGGAAATATTTAGGTTGGAAAAGACCTCAAAGATCACCAAGTCCAGCTGTTTCCCCAGCACTGCCAAGGCCACCACTGCCCCATGTCCTCAAATGCCACATCCACCTGGCTTTAAATCCCTTCAGGGATGGGGGCTCCACCACTGCCCTGGGCAGTGACTCCTAGGGCTGGACAACGCTTTCCATGTAGAAATTTTCCCAATATCTGATCTAAACCTCCCTAGCACAGCTTTAGGGCATTCCATCTCCTCCTGTCCCTGTTCCCTGGGAGCAGAGCCCAAACCTCTCAGCCTGTCCCCTCCTGTCAGGGAGTTGTGCAGAGCCACAAGGTCCCCCCTTAGCCTCCTTTTCTCCAGGCTGAGTCCCTTTCCAGCTCCCTCAGCCTCTCCTGGTGTTCCAGCCTCTTCCCATCTCTGTTCCCTTCACTGGACATGCTCTGGTCCCTGATAGCATGGTGGAATGGTGGCAGTCACCTAATCACAGCTGCTGCAGCAGGAGATGCACATCCCTGGTTAAATAGGGCCAGAAACCCTTCCTGTTCATCATGGCCATCATTCCCAGATGTGCACACACAGACGCCAACAAAAATTACAGATTTCCATTAAAAAAAAGCCCCAGCACCATCCTGCAGGGTGATGGAGAATTGTGGTAAAAGCTCTCACCGCCATCCCAGAACACAAAATGTTTGCAAAGACCACAGAACACCTTTTAAACAGCAAATTGCCTTAATTCTGGCTGTGTGAAAGGACTGGCACAAAAAAAAAAAAAAAAATCCTCTAAGCCTGCAAAGTGTTTGTGGGAAGGGATTATAAGAACAAAGATGTTATGGGCCATGTGTGGAAGACAGGACTCAAACCCAGCAGCCTCCAGAGGAGGCCTCAGTGCCCTTGTTTCCCGCTGTTCCCTACAATTTCACTACTTTTTGACCTTAAAGAACCCTGAAGCTTGTGGGTAATCCAGCTGTGATGAGATTTCCTACTCCTTGATGAAACATTTGAAGCTGCTGCTCAGTTCATTGATGGATCCTTTTATATGTCTGAATCTGCTTTTTTCCTGGGGTTTGTTTTTTTTTTTGAGGATGAAGAGCACCCAGTGGACACCCGGCAGGAACTGCACAAGCTTCGGAATAATCGTTCTGCCAAAAGCAGGAGAGATCTGACAACAAAGGCTGCTGCTCTCTCCTCCTTGAGCTGTTCCTCCACTGACTTTTTGTACTCTGGACAATCAGGCTCTGAATCAAGAAGTGGCTTCTCCAACTTCAGCTTTTCCCCAAGGGGAATTTAAAGCTCTTTACTCCCTGACAGAAAACTCAAGTGGTGTCTTGAGTCTGAGCCATTCTGTCCAAACAATATTTCAGCTTGTGTTCATCTCTTCATGGACATCAGGGATGCCAATCCATCAGCTGAAGCTCTCAGGGAGTAGAAGCACAGGAGTTTTCTCCACAAGCCTCTATTACTTTTCCCATTGACTGTATTCAGCATCTTCCCTGACACTTGCACTGAAAACTTCATCCCTGCCTTCAGCTGCTGGTGGGAGATTCCAAACCCTTTGTGTGTTACATCCTTGGACACAGCCTTCCCCATCCATCCAGGAGCCAGAGCCTCTCACATCTCCACTATCAAAAGAGTTTTTCCTTCAATCTTGACTAAAGTTTTGCTATTCCATACCTTTCTCCCTTTACCCAACTCGACTAACTCCCTTTCCTCTACCAAAAGTAAGGAATTTGTGCTTATTTCAAGGTTCTCCATCACTTCAATCCTCACTCAGACACCCTTTTTCCACAGTGAGGCACCAACTCCTTGGTTCCCTCAGCACCCCAGCCTTGCTTGTGCTGCTCTCTCAGGGCACGTCAAAAAGCAACTTTGTGAGCTCCATCTCCCACGAGGAAAATCCAGAAGTCCTCCTAAACACCCAGCATCTCTTCCAAAGGCTCCTTTGACTGTACACTTCCCAAAAGTGACTCCAGGCTCCACTTCTCTGAGCCTCTAGGGCAAGGCCTGGGTTTGCTCTGCGCTTGGGGTGCTGCCTGAAGGAGATGTTGAAGAATAACCCCAAATCCCAAAGTCCCACTAAAAATACAGGAGAGAATTTCCAGAACCCTCCTCACCCTTTGGTCAGCTCTGCAGGAACACAGTGAAGGAGGGCAAAACCACAGGTTGTAAGCACAGAGCATGTGTTGTGTCAAGGTTCCTACAGGCACTGCCAGTTCTGGGGGGGGTCAGAACATCCCTGTGAGTGAAACACCACTTAAATCCATACAGGAAAGGTTTGGAGAGGTAAAATCCATGCAGGGAAGGTTTGGAGGGGTAAAATCCATGCAGGGAAGGTTTGGAGGGGTAAAGTGATCTGCAAAAGCTCATTCATCAGCCACAACCAAAGCCCTGAGCAGAACATTAATCCATCATCCACCCCCACCTGCCCCAAACAAGATCTCCTTATCAGCCTGGCCTTTTAATGCACGAGCTAAGATATTGACTGTAAAACATTTCTTTCTTTTCCCAGCCTCAAACTGCTGCAGCAAAAGCCATAATCCACCTGCATCCCCAGCATCCAGGAAGAAGCACTCCTGAGATCCATCTGTTTGTACACGGAGCGTGGGACTGACTGTTCAGTGATGCCCAGGAGGAAGTCGGGGTCATGAACACCAAAAAAAAAAGAAAAAGAGGAAAAAAGTAAAGAAAAGAAAAGTAGGTCAAGCAATTCACATTTGCTGAAAAGGACAAAGAACACTGCAGATTTTTTATTACCTTATGCAATTGCTACCAAATATCTGAAGCATCCTTTTTATCTGATTCAAATCCCACATGAGTAATCCATGATTAAATTTAGTGGGTGTGAAATTTCATTAGGTCGTTCAATTTTAAGCAGATTGGATAATGAAGTTCCGTTGTCCTTCAGAATTAAGGAAAAAAATATTAATACTGTAATTTTTATCTCACTCCCAGCCTTCCCCATCTGTGAGATTATTCCCATTCATGTAAGACATCCATGTCCTGCAGCTCCATCCTTGAGGCACGTGACCTTGGAGATGGAGAGAGGGAACTGCTTGGAAATGTGGGCAAAAGCCAAACCCAAACCAGACTTTACCTGGTGCTTTTCTGGGATAAGCACAGACCAAAGGCATGGAGCAGATTTGAGGAGGGATGAATTCTAAAATATTGTGATTTCTCAAAAAACCCCCTTTGGACTGATTCAGTGATATCACAATGGGAAAAATGTTAATAGGTAGCAGATGCTGCTTTAAGTCTTCATGCAAAAAGGCTCCATGTTAGAAAGGTCTGGAGTTTATCCTGGGTTTTAAAATTCTGCCTTTTTTTTTTTTTAAATGGTTGGAAATCAGACTTTATATGGAATTCCTGCTGGGGTTTTAGAAGAGCATTGGTGCAGTGATGGGCAGTGGAGTGTGCAATCCTCATTTCACTGTATATCACCGTGTGTTTCCCATGTAGGACCAATAAACTTTGCGCATCCACCCCCTAGAGCTAATAAATTCAATTAAATTTTCAATTTAATCAAAGATTTAATTGTATAATCCTTGGGAAGAGCCTGGCTGGGAAAGAGTTAAACAACAGGCCTGATTCATCTTGCTGTGCAGCTGAAGCCACTCTGTGCCAGTACAAATAAATAATATCTCTATCCACATCACAACCAAGTATTTTCCTCTTGATGTTGTTCACCAAAGCATGATGACAAATGATGGCTGGAGAAGCAGGAATTGTCAATTCTGCCTTAATCGTGTTTCCTTTTGGGCTTGACAGAAGTTGCCACGTTTATCCCTTTCTGTAAATGGCCACCAGGTGCTTCCAGCAAATGAACTGAGCACAGCAAACACCAATCTGCCTTCCACAGTCTTCTGTGATCTGTTACTGGATAGTTTTCTCAGGAAAGAAGGGAAAAAAAAATCTCAAAAATTCAGTGGAGAAGCTGAAGCTTCGCACATCCAGAGAACCCCCAAGGAAAACACACATCAGGAAAGGTGATATTATTGGATGGGACAAGATCAACACATGTCAGCCTCAACATTTACTGAAAGTACGTCCTAACATCACCCATCTGTGATAAACAACATCAGCAGGACCTGGAGCTGCTGGAGGGAGTCCAGAGGAGGCCCCAGAGCTGCTCCAGGGCTGGAGCCCCTCTGCTCTGGAGCCAGGCTGGGGGGGCTGGGGAGGAGACGCTCCGGAGACAGCTCAGAGCCCTTCCAGAGCCTAAAGGGGCTCCAGGAGAGCTGGAGAGGGACTGGGGACAAAGGATGGAGGGACAGGACACAGGGAATGGCTTCCACTGCCAGAGGGTAGGTTTAGATGGGATATGGAGAAATTTTTCCCTGGGAAGGTGGTGAGATCCTGGCACAGGGTGTCCAGAGAAGCTGTGGCTGCCCCTGGATCCCTGGAAGTGTCCAAGGCCAAGGATGAAGCTTGGAGCACCCTGGGGTAGTGGCAGGTGTCCCTGCCCATGGCAGGGGTGTCACTGGATGGCTTTAAGGTCCCTTCCAGCCCAAACCAGTCTGTGAGTCTGTGAAACAAATCCTACTAGGAATTAATTTGAGGGTCTCTGGAGTAGGCGTTGTGAGACATCAGTCAGGCATCAACAGCAAAACAAATTAACACCACAAAATAGTGAAAAACAGAGGAGCCAAACCTGCATCTTTAAATAGCCCCAGAGAGCTTTTCCTGTCAGTAGCAATTTTCTGGCCAAGCTCCACCACATCCTCTCTCTACTTCACCCAAACCTGCATTTTTCAGATGAGTAAAATGCTCATCCAAGTCTGGATCAGAGCAACCCTCACACTGTTTATCCCTCCTGCAGTTTCACGTTCACCTTCTCCACCCATGTCACCTTCTCTGCCTGTCTTGGATGCTTTCCCTGACCTCCTCTCCCATGGAACTTCACCAGCCACATTACTGGATGTCTCAAGAGTTCAAAGGGCAGAAGATCAACACTGGATGGAGCATGAAATCCAATGACTCCAAGTAATCCAGAGACAAATGTGCTTTCTCCTGGGTCAGGAGTGCAGTTCCTGTCACACTTTAATGTCCCAGGGTGGTGAGACACTCAGGCTGAATGGATGCCATGGATCTGGAGGAGAACCCAGAGGAGAACATGCAGGAGAAGCAGGGGAGTGAGGTTATTTGATGATGTAGCCAACATTATGGGACTGACTCTGGGAAAAAGGAGGCACGCCATGCTGCCATGGAAGGAGGGAGGAACAAAAATGAGGAATATATGAATTCCCAGTTCAACGGACTTTGCCTTATTCAGTGGATCAGAGGGATCCTGTGGAGAGCTGTCGTTGGATCTGTGAGAGCAGAGTCTGGAGAGTGAAATACAACTGTTGACAAAGGCTGGATGAATTACAGACCATTTAAACAATGTGCACATACACAAGCCCATGGTGCCAGATGAGATGGGCCTGAGGGTGCCAAGGGAGCTGGCTGGTGTCACTGCCACTCTGTCATCTCCAAACGGGCACGGAGATGGGGAATGTCCCTGGTGACTGGAAAAAGGGCAACATCACACCCACCTTCAAAAAGGGAAATGCCAGCCCAGTCAGCCTCGCTCCCTGCCCAGAAATTCACAAGGCAAATCCTTCTGGAAAACATAACCTTCCAAACCAAATTATTCTGGTATTTACTACCCAGAGAGTGTCTGACACAGAACTATACAATAATTGCTATTTTATGTTTTCTCCACTCCTCTTCTGCACTTCAGATCCTGCTGCTGCTGCCTTCTCTCCCCTGGAATGGTGTCTTTTTGTTCCATATTTGCAATTACAACAAGCACGGGTTTATATATATGAGGTAGAAATATATTTTCCACCTGAATTTGGGCACTCAGAGGTGCTGGATTCATTCTGGGCACTGTGCTCTCAGTGGTGTCCAGGGCCTCCTGTTATTGGAAGGGACACGGGGAATGAAGAGTGTGGTGGAGGAAGAGCATGGAATCAGCATGTGCTCATTTGTCTGCTAATAGGGGATAAATTAGAATTTGGGAATAGCTTTAATCATTCCTGTTGAAGCTAATTCACTCTTGATGTTTTGTTTCTGTGGGCAGTTCTCTCCTTAAGCTTAATGAAAAAGGTAAATAAATCAGAGTGGAGTAATGAGAGAGGGACTGGGCTGTCAATCAGAGCCAGAGCTTCTGTATCCTTTCCTCATGATTTATAGGAAAGGGCTGTCTCAGACCCACAGACCCAAACCACAAACACAATTCCCACAGTGAGTAACATCTGCCAGAAAATTACACAAAATGGAGCTGTATGATTCAGTGCAAGACTCAAACATCAGAAGAGTTTTCCTCCCTGTCCAAGAAGCTCCCTGCACTCTGGAAAATTAACTGGGAATTGAGCACAGACAGTCTGGCAGGAAAAAAAAAAAAAAAGAAAACAAGAGTGCAGCGCGAATGTATTTAAATTAATATTTGGCAGAGGGTAAAGGAATGAGAGGGAAAACAAGGGGAGAAGAATTAAACTCCAAATCTGCCCTCTGCAGCATCCTCATCCCGCCCCGTGGGACGCGGCCACCAAATGTTCCCGACGTGGCTGCTGTCACTGGGTACTTCCATGAAAAGATATCAGCTCCCTGCTGGTTTAAACAGGGGGAAAGGCTCCTTGCCTGAGCTGACCCGGGCTCGCTGTCCTGGACAGGGTGTTCTGTCTGTGTCCCACTGGAGCTGATTTGTGCTGGTGCTGTGATATCAGCCATCCCTTGGCTCAGGGACGACACTCCATCAATCCCGTACTAATCCAGGGCAGCACCACTTCTCTATTAGCTTATGGAAGAAAACCAAACACATCGAAATTGTTTGACATGTGGATTAATAATGAGAAGTGAGGAGGAAAATAGGAAACCTGCCAGTTCAATATAGTAATAACACCAGCCAGGCCAGACAGAGCACAAGGAATATAAGGGGAAAAAAAAAACAAAGTTAGTGAATAAGCAAAAGGATAACCAACAAAATCCATTTGTGACAGGTGTAAAATAATAAATATTGGGAAAAAACACTCCAAAGAGAGCTGGAGAGGGACTTGGGACAAGGCATGGAGGGACAGGACACAGGGAATGGCTTCCCACTGCCAGAGGGCAGGGATAGATGGGATATTGGTAGGAATTGTTGCCTGGGAGGGTGGGGAGGCCCTGGCACAGGGTGCCCAGAGAAGATGTGGCTGCCCCTGGATCGCTGGCAGTGCCCAAGGCCCGGCTGGATGGTCCTGGAGCAAGCTGGGACAGTGGGAGGTGTCCCTGCCCACGGCAGGAAGTGGGACTGGATGAGCATTAAGGTCCCTTCAAACCCAAACCATTTCTGGGATGGACCTTGGACACTTCCAGGCTCCTGCCACAGAGAGAAGGAGCCAGGTGGACTCTGAGGACCTGCTCCATGGTGACAATTCTTCAGCTCTCAGCCTGTCCCATGCTTGAAAGACAAATGTTTATAATAACATAGGATGTGAAATGAGGAAAACATCTGAAAAATCGAAGTACAGTTTCCAGCATTCAAGTAGAGGTCAATAAACAGAGCAACTTCTTTCTTTATGGTTTCAAACAGCTTGGCAAGATCCCTTTGGTGTTGGTAAATCAAAAGATAAGGAGATTATGAAAAAGAACATGAAAGTGAAGATCTGAAGAGCTTCAGCAGAACCAAAAAGTCCTTCTAAAGCTTCTGCAACAGCACAGAAGTTTTATAAATGGCTCAAATTACCTCATTTAGCTTTTTGCAACTTCAGTGCTTTATCTTCCTTCCAAACTTCCACCTCTCGTTTTACCTCTCTTCATCCTCAAAACACCTTCCTAAGATCCCTCTCTGCAGCCTGTTGACTCCTCTTAATGATTCTCAATCCACTTTTTCCACATGCCCTTTATGCATCACCCCGATTTTTCTGTGATTGTGCCAATAAACACCCAGCTTGCTTTAGGGTGTTTGTGTTCCAGAACAACCATCTCCTTCCACGGAATTTCTCTTTCCCTAGCTCAAGGAATCCCTGCCTTTTTCAGTGGAAAATTACAACTGGTCACTGCCTGGTGATCATCTCTTGGAATGAGGTAAAACACCGTCAGGATTACGTGGGAAGCAAATTCCAATCCACGGCTCCCTGAGGAGGGTGCAGCTGGGGGGGATAGGCTGTGCTCCCAGGAAACAAGGGACAGGACCAAAAAAAAGGCCTCAGGTTGTGCCAGGGGAAGTTTAGGTTGGGTATCAGGGAAAATTCCTTCAGTGAAAGGGCTGTCCAGTCCTGGCACAGCTGCCCAGGGCAGTGAGTCCCCAGCCCTGGAGCGATTTCAAAGCTCTGTGGATGTGGCACTTGGGGACATGGTGGTGGCATTGGCAGTGCTGGGGGAATGGCTGGATTTGATGGCCTTGGAGGGCTCTCCCAACCTCAAGGATTGCATGATTGTTTTGTAAGAGAAGAGGAGATGCTCCCAACATGGTTCCAGCTACTGCTGGCAAGAAAGCTCTGTCTCAACATCATCACATCCCAGCTGAGCAACAAAGCACCCAAGTTCAGGGGTATTCTCATGATTAAGGGCACCAAAAAGTGACTCCAGTTTCCAATTTCCACTCAGGAGAGTGCAAAAGAAGGAGTTCCTACAGTTCCTGTCTCCTATAACCACCTATAACCCGTGTAAGTCAATAACCTGTTTTATTGGAGTGGATAATCAAATCAGTGTCAGGGCTGAATTTACTCTCCATGACAGTGAGACCTTGCCTGAAGTAGGTTGAGATGTGGCATTTTTAGTCCAAATCTCAGCATGCACCAGTTGTTCCACAACCATTTTTTTCTCCTGTTTGTATTTTTGCAGGATTTTTAAAAATTATATTTACTTACTAAAATTACGACAGTGAACTGGAGGTGTTCAGCCTTAAGAACAGAAGCTCCACGGAGACCTCAGAGTCCCTTTCAGTGCCCATATATTTACTTACTGAAATTACGACAGTGAACTGGAGGTGTTCAGCCTTAAGAACAGAAGCTCCACGGAGACCTCAGAGTCCCTTTCAGTGCCCAAAGGGGCTCCAGGAGAGCTGGAGAGGGACTTGGGACGAAGGGGATGGAGGACAGGACACAGGGAATGGCTCCCCACTGCCAGAGGGCAGGGATGGGTGGGATATTGGGAAGGAATTGTTCCCTGGGAGGGGGGGCAGGCCCTGGCACAGGGTGCCCAGAGAAGCTGTGGGTGCCCCTGGATCCCTGGCAGTGCCCAAGGCCAGGCTGGATGGGCTTGGAGCACCCTGACACAGTGGAAGGTGTCCCTGCCCATGGCACTGGATGAGCTTTAGGGTCTCTCCCAACTCAAGCCACCCTGTGACAATAAATCTGGCGTTAGGGATGTCCAGGGAAACTACTGGAACAATCTCTCAATGTTTCAAAAAGAATTAAAGAGGTCAAAAAGATGTGTGATTGAGAGCAGGTCTCTCACCTGTCAGAAAATGCTTTAAAGCCATTTTCTGTCACTCTTTGGGTAGAATTTGTGCAGACTTTTGATTGAATCAGAAAATGCAGATGCAGGTTCCTTTCAAAGGAAACAGAAATGAGCTAAAACTAATTTATTAGTGGTCAAGGGCATAGCACAGCCAAGTGAGATTTAAGATTGAAGATTTTTTTTCCCAGAAACTTTGGGAAGAGGCACTGCAATTACTGTAAGAGGAATCAGCTGGATCTCCTACCCAGTGCTGAAGCAGATGCTTTCAAATTGTCTCATTTACATAGGGAAGAAGGTCAGGAGGGATTAAGAAGGTAAATATATCACCTGATTAGGTATGCAAGTTCAGGGTGTTCCAAGGACTAATTCCATGAATATTCAAGAAGGTCTTTGCTTCCCAAAGGTTCAGTCATAAGCAATAAGTTGAATATGCAGAAGGAATCTGGTCAGAAAACCAAAGATGCCACCTGTGTGCATCAGTATCACCTGTTCCAGTGAAATCAGGCTCTTGAATTTGCTTATTCCCTTTCCTGTTTCACCTTGTGAAAATAAAGAACAAGGAGGATATACACAGGTGAGGAAGGAAAAGCTGGGAGCTGACAGGGACAGGTTCACCACTCCCTGGATGTGCATTTTTAACAGGAGCAAATGGCACTTCCTCTTAATTTGGGCAAAACTCTTAATTCTTAATTTGGGCAAAATTTCACACAAGACAACCTCACAGTGCACTGATCCAGCCTTCCCTGTCCTACTTGGGACAGACAGCACAGGGACATGATATGAGCATCATCTGTTTTCTTGGATTTGTACTCTGCTTCCCAGGAAGAAGATCATTAATTAGGAAATTAAAGTCCAGATGAGCTCAACTGCAAGACCAAGTACGCTTTCCAGGAAGAAATCTGAGCTGAGCCTTTGCTGAGTGATGCCCTGATTCACCCTGCTAACCAAAAAATGTTCCTTGGACTGAGTTAAGGTAGCAAAATGTTGGGCAGTGCTCTTGGGAGAAGGGTGCTCTGCTAGAGAGCAGAGATGGGTCCCAATAAAAGAGCTGAGGTGGCTCTGGGAGAAAATTCTGCTATTCTTGCAGCTTTTTTCCCTTTCTTTATTCCCTGCAGGAATTCCTGGCTGTGAGGGTGGTGAAGCCCTGGCCCAGGGTGTCCAGAGAAGCTGTGGCTGTCCCTGGATCCCTGGCAGTGTCCAAGGCCAGGTTGGAGGGGGCTTGGAGCAACCTGGGAATAGTGGAAGGTGTCCCTGCCCATGGCAGGGGGTGGAATGAGATGAGCTTTAAATGTCCCTTCCAACCCAAACAGTTCCATGACTACAATTCCCACCTTCTCTCAGCTGTTAACTCTTTTATTTGCTACCCCAGAAACTCTGAGCAGCACCAGCTTTTTGTATCCCCACTCATGGCACATCCTTGGGAAACCAAACAAAGCAAACGTTCCCCACGCACAACTTGCAGCATCCCAAGGCAGTGGTATGAATGAGGATGTTTTTGGGATGAGACAGCACTGCTACTCCTTTCCTCTTCCTGCCAGGTGACTCATCCCCCTGAATTTGGGAGGATGTGGAAATCCATTGAAAAAGTGGCACCAGCTGCAAAAGCTTTGTGTCCTTAGATTCTGCAAACTTTGAGAATATAAAAAAAAAACCCCTAAAACAAAAGAACACAAAAAATAAAGCAACCCAATGTGCAGACTGCTATTGCAGCAAAGGATGCTGAGTCTGCCCATAAAAGCCATAAAATTTTCCAAGGCAATTTGTAAGGATGAAAAGGAAGAGCTGTGTATTTTTAAGGACTCAAAGGAAGCTTTTGGTCCCGCCATGGAGAAGGAAATGGGGCCAGGTTTGAAGTGATGCACTTTGATTATCAGAGCTCACACTATTCCTGCTCTCTGTTCCCCCTTTTCTTGTCCCTCCATCCCTTGTCCCCAGCCCCTCTCCAGCTCTCCTGGAGCCCCTTTAGGTCCTGGAAGGGCTCTGAGTGTCCCTGGAGCTTCTCCTCTCCAGGTGAGCCCCCCCAGCTCTCCCAGCCTGGCTCCAGAGCAGAGGGGCTCTGTATATAACAGTGCACACATCCAGCTACAGCTGGACAACATCCTGGATCCTCTGGAAGTCCTCTGCTTTCAAAACCTGGCAACAGAGCCAGGAGAACTTCCTCCAGCAAAACCTGAAAACCTGCCAAAAAAACGTAGCTCCAAGCAGCGGAAAACTTCCTTGAATTCTGTCCACTGGACAAGGCTCTGACCAACCTGACCCCGGCTGGACCTGAGGATTTCCAGAGGTCCTTTCCAACCTCAATTATCCACTGAGTCTGCTTCCAGTTTATGGGACAAATGGAAAAATATCCTGAGGACTGAACTTGCTGCACATTCATTGGGACTCTGGTTCTGTTCCAGTGCTAACCCAAAATGGAGCAGGAACCATTCTGGGAATCTGTGATTTTATGAAAATTAGCAACTCTCTTCCCTCCTCACTTCCTTTAATTTCCTCATAAATGAATGAAATGAAACATCTGGAGTTGAATGAAATAATTTGTATTAAACTCAAGCAGACTGGCTGGCAGGCAAATGGGGTGTTGAGGCAAGAATAAATATTAATTATTCCTTAAATAGGATGGAATTGTTATTATGTTTTCAGCTTCTTTGCCAAATGAAATGTAACATCACTGTCACATCCTGAGCTGAATAGTCAGGAAAAGAACTGGGCTGAACTGGGACAAAGTGGGGAGTTGCAGGAACCCCAGCCCCGAGCTAAGATCTTGAGGAAGGCCTGGAAGAGCTGCTGAAGCAGCTGAAGGAGGTGGAGAGGGATTTTCCTAAGTCCTCTGGGGTTTAGGAACAACTATCGGCACCAATTATTCAACAGCCAGCTTGGAATTAAAACATTTATTTACCCATTAAAAATATCTTTCTTTCTCCTCCCAAAATCATCATGACCACAAAGATTTCTCTTTTTCACTTTGTGATATATTTTCCTTGTTTTTCTACATCCTGCTGAACACACCTGAAGTGTTTTCAAAGGAAAAAAGACAATTTTCAATGCTCTACTTCAACTTTAAAACTATGTCGTGCCCTGTTCTTCAGAGAATCCTATTTGCTCATGCAGAAAAAAAAAAAGTGTTTTATATAATATTTATAAAAGGTGACATAAATCCACAAGCATGGAGGGGAAAAAATGGAGAAAACCCAGTCAATGGGATTAAAAGATAAGGAGAATGTCAGCGTGGAGTTGGAACTGGAGGGGATAATACCTGCAAGGCTGAGCCCCCTGAAACTGCTGCAGAGGAGCATTAGGAAGGAACAGGAATGTAAATATCATCCCAATAACAGCTCATTCTGATTTTCCTGGAATTGCCTGCAAAGGAAAACTCCTGCCAGCTCCCCACCTGCCCTTGCAGGGAGTCCCTCCCTCAGGAACAAAATCCAGGGAAGCAGTGCTGTCCTTTGGGATTGCTTGCAGTCAGAGATGTTGGTTTCTCTTCTGACAGGCCCTGCAAAGCCCGGGATGCCAGCAGGGCAGGAGCTGTGGGTGCCACACTTGCAGGACCTTATCAGGTGTCTCTGGCAGCCTGTGCCCTGCCAGCTCCCTCCTCCAGACAATAATAACCATTCCCAACAAGTTCCTTATCTTATCCCAGCAGCATCCCTCCAGGAGATTAGTCAGGCATCCCGGTGTCATGTTTTATCTCTAAAGCCTTGGATTTAGGCATAGCATGTGTCTAGTCCCAAAAGCCAGGTGTGTTCCAGTCAAACAGATGGGAATCCATAAACATTTCATTTTTTTTAAAATGACATGCACCAAGTTCAAGCCTGCTTTAAATCAGACGCAGTGCTGACATTCTGACATAAATTGGCCAATGATTAAAAAAAAAAGAGGCAAATGCTCAAAATCAGGCAAAGGTTTCCTGAAAATAATTTCATATGGTTCATGTGCAAGGGAAGTGTGGAGTTTTCTTCCAAAAGTGTCCACATGCTTTGTGGAGGGCGCACATTAATGCCAAGGATTTGACCTGATCCCTGCCCGCCACCACAGAGGGCTGGAGCAGCACAAAGCAAGACCTGGGACGAGGCTTAAAAATGAGGCTTTATAGAAATGTACAATCACAAAATATCCTGAGTTGGAGGGAACCAACTACAATCCCTCCAGGGATGGGGACTCCACCACTGCTCAGGGCAGCTGTGCCAGGGATGGACAGCCCTTTCCATGAAGAAATTTTCCTTCGTATCCAACCCGAGCCTCCCCTGGCACAGCTTGAGGCCATTCCCTCTCATCCTGTCCCTGTTCCCTGGGAGCAGAGCTCGACCTGCTGTTGTCCATGAGGAAAATCCAGCTGGTGGGGATGGGAGAAGGGAAAGATGAGCTGACAAAGCAGCCTCAGAGGCAGGAGGAGTCGAGGAGGGAAACCTGTGCCTGCAAAGCCCTGGGGATGAGCAGACCATGACCAAAATGTAATTTATATGAAGATGTTTTGAATTTCTTCCAGCTACTTCCAAGTCACCAATGCAGAACAGCTCCTCGCAGCTTCCACACAAAGGTTTCTGCTGGGAATATTGCTGGATTATAATTACAGGCCAGCATTTAACATTAATTACTGCAATAGCCCATGTTCAGGCGCACTGTGCAATGTAATTATGGCACCCCTTGCTGTCCATAGCACCTTCCTCATCCTGCAGCCTGGAGAACTCCCATCCTGGCAAGATGTGGTTAACAAAACTGCAATGTTTTGGGGTCTGTCTGTGGGGTTTTTAATACGAGCACTCAAAACTGCTGCTGGCCACTCCATCCAGGATGAGCTAGGACAGCCTGCACCACTGGAGCATGAAGGATCTTGGTTCCTGCTTCACCTTCAGCCACAAAACCACCCTATAGATGGGGAGACTCCCAGTGGGGTTAATGGCAAAGCAATGGGAACAATGCAGCACCACTTCTCCAAACACCTTCTCTGTGTGTGCAGAAGAGCTCTTTGAGGTCAATCTAACTATGATGGTCATGTGCCACTGAGCAAGGCTGAAATCCCATGCAGGAAAAGGAATTTCAATGAACTCGCAGCAAAATTAATTTTAAAGCCCCAAAGGTTTTCTTCTTTTAAAGAGTAACAAGGGATACAGGTGAAAAAAATACTTTGAAAGCTGTTGAACAAGCAGAAAATGCAGAGGAATACCAAGAAGTTCCTGGTTTAATGATTTCACAGCAAAGCTGAATCCTGCCACTTTGTCCCACCTCGAGGACTAACAACCAGGTTTGATGTGAACCCCAGGGATACCTGGTGGGTTTTCCAGCTATGTGTGTCCTTCACTTTCAGATCAGTGGGATCCCAAAGAAAAAGGCACTGCAAGCCTCAGTAAATATGCAAGTAACTTCAAAAGGAGATTAAAGCCTTTGTCCTGTTTATGTAAGTGATGAGTTTGTGCACCGGTAACCAAAGGGACATCAGCTTTCTTATTTTAACCAGTCCTTGAAGGTCATTTCTGCTCAGAAATGGGTTTTTTTTGAAGCCCTAAAAACTTGTTATATAACAAAGGCAGAGCTAAACATCAAGCCTGTGGCTGGCTGGAATGAGTTCACCTGTATCCCCCGCGTTCCATCAATAGGCACTGCCGAAGGAGCCGGCTTCCTGGCTGGAATGTTAATTATTCCCCTCCGCTTCCAGGAACAAGAGCATTGCACGGACAAAAAAAGAGATTCCTTTCTGCTCCTCTCATTAACCAGTTTCACTTGCTCAGCACATCAATGCAGAGCTAAGGATGATTATACAGGGGCTCACACGAGCTGAATAAATCTGCTTCCCGGACAGATGAGCCGAAGGCACTCGGGAATAACGAGGGCGATGCCGGAAGGAAACCCAGCCAGAGCATCATCCCATTTCCACCCAGCAAAGGCAGGGATAGACCTGTGGGTGCTTGGGGTCACGCCTTCACCTTATTTCTAAAAATAATCTCGCCCCCAGTATTGATTTTAAACTGTGGGCAGGCTCTTTCTTCAACTGAGGGATCGAAATGACCTTGGTTTCACTGGAAAACTGTGCTGGGATTGACAGCAGGAAAGGAAAGGCTCATGGTTAGTGACTGGATCAGTAAGCTGGGGACACGGAATGTGTGCCACGCATGGCAATACCTGGACACCTCCCTGTGGAGGCTCTTGATTTACACCAGGAGCGATAGCGAGCTGTAAGGTTCCTCTAAAAAATAGGGGATAATAAAATAAAAGACTCCAACATTGCCAAATCCTATGGAACCTGCACTGCTTGCCAACAACATTAGAAGTCCTGCCATCCATCAAACCTCCCCATTCCAGAGAATGCCAAGTCCTCCCGCTTGGCGGACGTGGATAGAGAAATGCAGGGTGACATTCCCTGCCTTTTGAAGGTGACTGGCTTTGCATTTACTTTGGAAAGTTGCTCTGAAGGAATATGTCAGAACCCTTAACTACTGCACTTCCTAAACCTCCAGGAGTCGGGCTCTTCCAACAGTAACGTTTGCTGCCATCATTCCTTGTGCATTTGTTCACAGTCAAAGCCATTCCAGACCTGCAGGCTGACAGGAATTCCTGCTCGTTGCAGCGCCTCACTTTGCTCCTCAAACACTTGTGAAAGCAGCGATTTTGGGCTAAACCTCCCCGGAGAGGTTTCTCCAAGGCCAGAGCAGGGCCAGATGGGCTGGAGCCGCTGCCAGATGGACCTGCTGAGGAGCACCTGGACCACCTTGAGCGGTCAATTAGTCAAGGGAGCCCCGGGGATGATTTAACCATTGCTTAATGTGAGAGCTGGAAGGCAAACAAGGGGATGGATCGATGGCACTTGAGCCAGTGCCCGGCAGGATTTGATCCCGAGCTTAACGCAAACGCCTCCGGAATTTCCCTTTGCTTGCTTCCCGCTCTTTTACACCAGGCTATGATCCTGAAGGCTTTTTTTTTTCCACAGGAATACAGGCTCCTTTCCTCAAACAAGAACATACGTGGAGATTTGGGGGTACTTTTGTGTCTTCCTGGTGCAAGAAGAAAATTTCCCTCTGGAAAAACACAAGTGAAAATGTTGCTCCTCGTTCTGAGCTTCTTCAGGAAGCCCTGGGAGAGGGCGGCTGGTCCCAAAGTTGGAGAAAGAACAGATCATGGTGGATTTTATAACTGACATTGTCTCGTAAAATTAATTCACTGGTCACAGACATGCAAATAAAAACCAAATAATAATGCCCTTAATAACATGATCAGCCCTGAATTAGGCAGGCAGATGGATGAGATGATTGTTAGAGATCCCTTCCAACAGTAATGGTTTGTTCTGTTCTGTTCTATTCTATTCCTTGCCATCCTAAATAACGTGAAAAGAACAAAAATCCACGGAACAAAACCCACTCCATCCCAAAAACACAAGCAGTGTTATCAGTACCTTACATACATTATATTAGTTATAACCCTTATTACCAATTAACAGCCATTGGAATAAAACAGTGATTGGGGAAAGCTAAATGGCCTCTTAACCATGCATGGAAAGGGCAAAGGAATTATTCTGGGAACAGCATGTGGCCAGAATTCTGTAGGAACACTTAAATACAGCCACACACCTCGCAATCAACATCAACATAAAATCAGGGTAATTATGCCATGTCCTCTACAAGTAACAGTACAAAAAAAATTAAAGGGATTTATAGATTATTATTTCAATTAAGTGCTCCAGCCTCAGCATCAGGATTTATCTTTCTTGCATCTCACAGGATGCTGAGCACCAACCTGATAAAAATCTTACCACCACTGTTAGTGCTACAAAAATCCACCATATTTCATACTCTCCCTTGTATTTGCAGAGTAGAACTGAGCCATCAACCTTCCCAGGAAATCCTGCTGCCAAAATAACCTTACAGTCCTAGAGATGAGGGGTGTGTTATGCAGAAATCATGTTTTATTTGGATTCTGCATGGAAAAAATGCAAACTCAGTCACACCGGAGAGCAAAAGGACTCTGATGAGCACTGAGATTCTGCAAGCAAGAGGCATTAAAAACTCTTCTGATTGCTCTTATCAGCTGTAAAAAGATTCAGTCACCTGAACAGCAAAAGGATTTCATTATCCCAGAGAGAGAAAGATTTTACACCATTTATAAAGAGATTTTTACCATCAGTGATAAGCTCCCAAGCCTCTCTAGAGGTTTAAAATTATTGACAGAAATATTATCTGTATGAGAGGCTGTGGCTGCCCCATCCCTGAAGTGTCCAAGGCCAGATTGGATGGGGCTGGGAGCAACCTGGGATAGTGGAAGGTTGAGTGGGGCTCAGAGTTCAGCTGGTATTAATGACACAACAATTTAACATGTCTAAGAAACTACAGAACAACTCTAACAGTTATTAGGTGTGGAAAAACCCCCCAGTTCAGTGAAAACCCTCACTCAGGGTGCGATGGATACAAATAAAAAGCCTACATAGCCTCAGCCACCTTCCAGAAAAACTTGTGGGGAAAAAAAAAGCCCATGGACAAAGGAGGATCACAAAGTAATTTTATTTCCCTCTTAACTTGAGGTGATTATATTTTATTAATATATTTTATTAATTTGTAATATATTAATTATAAGCCAGTAAATGTTCGGCTGACAGAGTAAATGTTACTCCAGTAAAACTTCTTGGCAAATTGACAGACAGAAAAGTTAATTTCTGTGTGGTTTTTTTTCCTGAAACAACCCATCAACTAAAAATTACCATTTAATGTGTCCTGTTCAAGCTCCTCTATAGTTTTTCATTTTCCCTTGTAGATTTTTTTTTCCCAGTGGCCTGTGCAGAACGTGAAGTTTTCAGACAGAATTTAATGCAAAAAACCAGGGTCATATGCAAAGAATACAATAAAAAATAGGGTCACAGGCAAAGAATACGAGAGCTCAGGCACTACAGGAAATGTAAATGTTAAAAATCACACAAGATAATAATAATAATAAAGAAGAAGTGCCCACAATACAACAAAAGCAGTGGCAGAGCCACTGCACCGAGCATCCCTCAAGGCTGACAGAGGGATGGGTTGACCTCGGAGGCCTCTGCCTTTCCTGACTTCCAGACTTCTGTGGGGCTCATTAAAGGCTCCAAGCACAAAGCATCAAACACTTCAAGGAAAAGTTGGTCTCCATGGGAATAGAGGACAAACTAAAAATAACCATCAGCCAGCATTTTAACAATTTTGCAGGAGATCGTCATGGCAATGAAGAGAGTTGTAACCTGTTGTCATGATAACCAAAGTTTTAAATTAATGGGAAAGCATTCCACTTCCACTTCATCTTTATTCATAATGGATCCAGCATCTTCCATGGGAGAATTCCACGTTAGTGCCTGCAAGGAACCAGACAGCTTGGGAGAAGCAAAGGAGGAATAAAGGACTGTGGGGATTAAAAGAAAAATTTAAAACTCCACAGCCAAAGTGAAGCACCGACAGGAGAGAAAAAAAACCCAGGGATGAAAATCCTTCGACAGATGAAGGATATTGGGTAGGAATTCTTGGCTGTGAGGGGGGTGAGCCCTGGCACAGGGTGCCCTGTGGCTGCCCCTGGATCCCTGGAAGCGTCCAAGGCCAGGTTGGACAGGGCTTGAAGCAGCCTGGGATGGTGGAAGGTGGCCCTGCCCATGGCAGGGGTGGAACTGGAAGGGTTTTAAGATCCCTTCCAACCCAAACCATTCTGGGATTTTGTGACTCAAGTCCCACCTTAACAATCTCTTCTCAAACCAGAGCTCACAGCACATTAAATACCACAGAATGTCCAGTTTTTCAAGACACCCAGACCAGGGGAAAATAATCTGGATTTCCAGCCCAGAGGATGCTCCAGGGGCTGGAGTCGCTGTGCTCTGGAGCCAGGCTGGGAGAGCTGGGGGTGTTGGGTACAAGTGACCAACCTGCTGCTTGTGCATTCAGTAAGACCCTCAATTATATTAATGGGCTCAGAGCAAGCCATGCCTTGTTTGATGACAACATAATTGTTATTTGTGTGGAAAATTGCTCTGCTCACCCTGAAATTGCTATGATAGTCCACTATACTACTGTTTCCTTAACTGTTTTAAGGGGAGAGAAAAATTATTCTGGCAACAGAGTGCCTGCACAGAACAAACTCCTCTTCACCTTCAATGCAGCACAGAATGGTCTTCACTTCAACAGAGTTCCTAATTTGAAATAAAAACTAGAGGTAAACAGAAGTTCAGATGCCTAAATACATTCACATTTCTGAATGAAACTCTTCATTATTCAGCTGTATCAAGGTTTTTCCCCTATGTGAATTCATTTACAGTCACCATGTGCTTTGCATCTCCTGGGAGTGCCACAGAATCAACCTCTTCTCTCTGGAGATGGATGCTCTTTGCTGCCAAACATGAGGTCTCTAATGATGAGTGTAAATAGTTGGCAACAAATCAAGCATAAAGTGGACATTTCCTTTGGTTTCTTACTTGAGTGAATTTTGTAACTACGAGCTCCGAAGTTTCACTCGGTACTTGTCCTCCCAAACCCTCCCCTTTACTGCTCTCAGCCTTCTGAGAGCTCATCTTTTCAGCCCAACTTCTTCTTTTTTCTACTTGTTCCTGAAAAATATTTTATTGATGAAGTGAAAGTACTCAGAGCTGCTCCCAGGAAGGGCTGCTGGGCTGACAGTTCCCTGAAGGAGAGCCTGGGGAGTGGCTGAGGAGAGAGAGGAGAGGAGGTCACACGGTGCTGTTGCTCCTGGGAATACTGAAGTCCTGGCTTTCTTTCCTCAGGTCACTGCTAAGACAGGACCTCAGAACAGGTAAAAGGCTCTGCTGGAGCAGTTCCAGAGGAGGCTCCAGAGCTGCTCCAGGGCTGGAGCCCCTCTGCTCTGGAGCCAGGCTGGGAGAGCTGGGGGTGCTCACCTGGAGAGGAGAAG
>VYXD01015582.1:293547-365954 GCA_013397195.1 Hylia prasina
TTGCACCCTGCCACAAAAGCTGTTTTTTTTTTTTCCCCAGATGAAGGACAGCAGCTCATTCTGGGAACTCAAAGGGGACTTTACATGACGAGGCCAGTTGACAAATACATTCCTGTAAAAAGACCCGGAGATGGCAATTCCCCACCAGGAAACGAGCACTTCTCACCATCAGCAGAAATCCAGGGGTCGGGGCGGGGGAAGGAGCGCTGGGGGCCAGGGGAGGAGAAGGGAAAAAAGGCTGCAACACTAAAGAGTCTTTCAGGACTCATTTATTCGAGCAGTGCCAAGGCAGCTCGCTGCTGCAATATTTTCTTCCTGCACTCAGAGCCAGGGCTTTGGGATCTAATAAATCATCGCTGGCCGCAGAGACATTAAAATTCTAGCCCAGTACTGCATCAGATGAAACGAGGCCGAGTGCCAGCAAGCGCAGGGAGAGGGAAGGGCAGCCACACACACTTTAAAATAAGTGTATGAATGCATTTGCATATAAGCAACACCTGATTTTGGCTTCACACCAGGCTAAGTCTGATGAAACGGAACAGCAAAAGGGAGCTGCAACTGGATGATCTTTAAGGTCCTTCCCAACCCAAACCATTCTGGGATTCTGTGATTAATAAGCTCAACTGCTCCATTTCGGGAGAGCTGATCCCCATTAAATTAGAAATAAGATATTAGGTATAAAGCACAGTAGGAAAACAGACTCAGTAATTAACAGCTCTGGTACAAACCAGGGAATTATTTCTGAAGCTTATAAAAGTCTTTTCCAAGCCTGGGCCAGCTCACGTTTCTGTCTGTACAAACCTCTGTGCTGGATCACATTGACTGCGCCCGGTGTGAGAAATAATTGTGCACCAGGAGGGAAGAAAAACTCAATATTTAATCTAAAAACATTTTTGCAGAAGTCAGGCCACTAAATTTTAATTTATTACTTTCAGCCTGAAAAAACATAACAAGGATCTGACCACTTATTTGCTGCGCAAGATGAAAAAAAAGGTGTGGGGGGAAGGAAAGGCAGCAAATATTAAGGGTTTTCAACAGATCACAAGGCAGCCTTGGAGCTTATTTGCAGTCATTTAATTGAAGCACCCGGGGATTTAAGAGGTACTGAATGTGTGGGGTGCAAACATGCACGGAGGAAAACAAGCCAGCACATGAATTTGAACTGCAAGTGGCAGAAAGAAATATGCAGAAAAAGGCCTGTACTTTAGACTGGGCAAGATTTTAACTCTGGATGAGAGATTCCCTGAAAGGTGGGGTGCCAGGGCCAGGAGATGGTTCCATCCTGGTTTATGAACCCCCATCCCCAACTTGCAGAGTGACAAGGTCACATTCCAGCTCCATGGAGCCTGCGGCAGAGGCTCCCAAATTCCCCATCCCTGGAGGGATTTAAAAGCCACGTGGATGTGGCACTTGGGGCCATGGGGCAGTGGTGGCTTTGGCAGTGCTGGGGAACATCTGGACTCGGATCATATTAAAGCTCATCTCCAGCTGCAGTGATTCTGTGATGCTGAAATGGTCAATGTGATTTTGACTTCCCACACAGAGGCTCCTTGTTCAGGAGCACAGTAAGAGGAACTTAGGAAAGGATATGGAAGTGAAGGGAACACACAGAAAAAGAAGTTTTAAATGGAAAACAATTGATCATGGCTAAAACTAATAAAAAGGAGATGGGTAAGAAAGACACTAGAAATTAATAACCTGCCCAAACCCAGTTTCATTCTCTGATATACACACACTAAGAAAGAAAACAACAAAAAAGAAAACCCCTTCAGTGATCAACTTTAATACTGAATGCATACTTAAAAGCCAGAAGTACTGGTCAGAATTTGTCTATATGCAATTTAAGACAGAAATTTGGGAGGGCTCATGCTAAAAATAAAGCTTCTCTTTTCCCCAGGTGAGTGAAGAACTTCACAAGATGTGCCTGTACTATATAAAAGCAACTGAGACACAAGAAAATTCTCTGTTCACCTTTTATTTTCTTTAAATGCAGCACTTTTCTCTTCAAAACATGTTTCCAAGGCCATCTTTTTTTTTCCCCCACCTATGCTTTTTGCTTCTCTGCCTCACAATTTTCCCCCAGCCCTCTTCAAGCGTGGCCATTTAATCTTTTTGTTTCTTTTCCACCACGAGGAGAAACCAAAATCAATATTGCAGCCAAGAAATGAGGCAGAAATAAGCCAGTTGCATGGACTCACCCGAGCCTGGAGGAGGAGAAGGCCCACAATGAGGTCATTTGGGAAAACAGAACATGAGTTTTGCTTGCTTTTTAAGGTCTGAGACTATTCTGTTTCTTCACAACACAGGGAGACTCAAAAGCCTGTAAAACCTTTTCCAAACAGTTACAAAGCAAGGAGGGAGGGATGTTCCCCAAAGTTTCTATGAACTCCTTGGAAGGCTGGCATCAGCTGGATCAAGCTCCAAACGAGGTGAGTGGATGTCAGGAATTATTTTAGAACCACAGAGTCATTAGGGATGGAAAAGCCCTCCCAGACCATTGAGCCCAATTGTTCCCCAGCCCTGCCAAGGCCACCACTGCCCCATGTCCCCAAGTGCCACATTCACATGGCTTTGGAACAGTTCCAGGGGTGATGATTCCACCATTGCCTTGAGCCACTCATAAACATCCCTAATCTGACCCAAACCCTTCTGCTTCCTTCTCCCAAGCAAAAAACTGTTCCTCCCTCCTTCCCTTAGTGGTTTAATGCTTTTTACAACCTCATGAAAGTCCCAGAGTTAATTCATTAGGAAGATGGTGATTTATCCATCGTTGATCTCAGTGCTGAAACTCAGCACCTTCCAACTCTGAGGAATTCAGCAAGTTGTTTGGAAGTATTCCCGTATGAAAATCACACATTTAAACATAAAAACAATGAGAGCCTACACAAGTCACAGCTCATTCTTCTCCCAGTCAAGGAGGATTTTCCTGTCTGCTCTATACACACCAATTAATAAACATGAAGAAATGCCAGAGGAAAAATATTCACTGTATCCACTTCATACATTTTTAATCACCCTGAAATCAATTCAACATCCTGAACACGGTTTAGAATTCCTGTTTTACAGACCCAGTAAGCGATGGATCACCTAATTAAATCCAGGAGTGGCATTTCCCAATCAATGGAAGGGGCTGACACGCATGCACATCTTAGAGCAGAAGGAGAAGTAAGGAGAGAGCACCTCAACCCTGCCATGCCTCATGTTCCTCAGTGCTCCCCATGAAAGTGCTGAGGAATGGCAAAAAGAAAGAGAAAAAATATAAAGTTCATCCCCTTTCACAGAGTAGTTGTGAAAAAACTCGGTTTGTCTGGCCAAAGAGCTGATCTGCCATCAAAGGCCCAGCACTTCCAGAGAATAATAGAAGCAAATTATAACTGGAAGTTAATAAGGAAGGCTGAAATCACGCCTTGAATTATCTTTGTCCCACAGAGAGTATGCAAAGGAGGATTAAAAGCTGACAGCAGAAATCCTATTGGAACATGCTTCCATCTTCTACAACATCGAAGGCCACCGACTTCCACATCACAATAAATTAGAGGGACAGTCAGGAGTAAATGAGGTCACCCCTCACATGTGCAGTTGTGTCTGAGGTTCAACAATGAATACAAATGACAGGGATTAGGACAGGAACACACGTGAGAATCCTTCACCTCCTGTCCTGCCAACAAAACCAATGGCCAGAGGGCACAGATTCCCTCTGTTCACCATTATGTCCACACAAATGTTGTGGTTTCACCTTGGGGAAGGAAAAAATGACAAAACTTAGGAATTTTCAGCTTGGGAGTGCTGCAAACAGCCCAGCTCAGGGATGTGTCTTGCTCTTCAGGAGCACAAAGGGATCTTATGCAGGGAAAGAGTCTCTGCTCTGGAGCCAGGCTGGGAGAGCTGGGGGTGCTCACGTGGAGAGGAGAAGGCTCCAGGGAGAGCTCAGAGCCCCTGCCAGGGCCTAAAGGGGCTCCAGAAGAGCTGGAGACAGGACAAGGGGGAATGGCTTCCCAGAGGGAAGGGCTAGATGGGATATTGGGAAGGAAATCATCCTGTGAGGCCCTGGCACAGGGTGCCCAGAGAAGCTGTGGCTGCCCCTGGATCCCTGGAAGTGCCCAAGACCAGGTCGGACGGGGCTTGAAGCAGCCTGAGATAGTGGGAGGTGTCCCTGCACAAGGCTGAGGATTGGAATGAGACATTTTTCCAGGCCCCTCTCCAGAAACCATTCCAGGATCCTGTGAGCATCTCTCCCGAGCTGGCACTGCTGCACGACCTGAGAAATGCCGCGCGCTGGAGCGACATGACACGAACCCCTTGGAGATTTCCCATCCGTCCCCGCATCTTTGGGCTCTTGGATTTTATTACCATTTATTATTTAGGAATAACTCCGCCGAACGCAGAGTCAGCCCAGCAGAGGTTCATGAATCACAGCATCTTATCAGCATATTAATCAGCTCCTGGGAGGGAGAGGGAAAACGGTGGGAGCTATCACCAGCACTTTATAGTTTCACGCTTGAAGTCAAACAAGCTCCAGGAGAGACTGATTCTTCATCCCTGATTCCACACCAATGGGCTAATCTATTTACTGCAGCACTGGTGCCTTCCTGGAGTGGGTGCAAGGAAATGGGAAGGGTAACGTGCCAAAGGAAAACCAGGTGGTTCAGCAGCTCCCATCTGGGGCAGGTAAAGTGAATTCTACCACGAACGAAAAAAGCAAATTGGAGGCCTTAAACACATTTTAAAATTAGCCTCAATTAAAACAACAGCTTACATGAAGATCCAACTTAATTACAGTCTGGTTTAATTAAACAGTAAACAACGCTGAAACACTGCTGCTGATGTTCCAAAATCCACGGAATTAGCGGAGTGGAAGCCGTCACCAGCCGGGCGCGAGGAGCCAGGACTTGGAGCACAAACCTGGCAGGGGCAGATGTCTGCAGCCAGAATATTCTCCCCGTGTCACCTTCCCTCAGCTCAGTAGCTGCTCATCCAGCAGCAGGAAACACTGCCAGCAGAAGTTATTCTCCTCCTCTTTCAGCTTCCAATGAAAAACGGGAAGGAGGGTGCAATTCAACAGATCTGCGAGCTCTAAGGACCCCAAAAATGAGACACAGGAGAAGCCACCAGTGCTTAATAAATCCCTTAGTTCATACACAGGGATTGTTTTCATAAACATTTCTCATATGAGTTGAATGATTCTGATTTTATCTCACCAAGTAACTGTATTTTGTAAAACTTCCTTTTTTTACTTAATTATTATTTCCCATAAAAATCCAGCTAATCCAGAACACACTTGAAAAATGATTTTAGGAAATAACTGTCCTTCACACTTCCATTAAGGAAGCTCAAAATGGAAAAATCAAGAATCTGAATAAGCGGATGGTTCATCAAGTACTTGAGTATGTGCCAAGGATTTCCCATTCTCCCTAACTCAAGGATTTCCTATTTTCCCTAAGAGCCAATCTGGCAGAAAAAATTGGATTATTTATCTTGCAACGGACCTCTCTCCCTGCTCTGCCAGCAAACAACACGGAAGTCAGAATGAGAAGAAAATCAGATTAAAACTCATCATTTCAGCCTAAAGCTATCATATAAATAAAAAAAAGAAACAAAATACTAAGTAGTATAAAGCATTCACATTTAGCACAAAAAACCCCCCACAAAAGCACAGAATTCAGTATCCTGAATTGCCAGTATCCTGATTATTATTCCTGTTTTCTTTCTGCCTCTATCCCACCTAAGTTTTATTCCACAGCTCTTTTCACAGCTGCTCAGACCACCCTCAGGATTTGCCTGCTTTTTCTCTACAGAGGATAAAATTTAAATTTTCTCCTCCTCATTCGCTACAGAACTTTGGGTCTTTCATTACCTATTCAAACAAAATCAGATTTAAAAGGGTTTGCAATACTATTTGTCCAGAAAAAAAAAAATCTCTTCTGTTAAATGCTTTTTGACTTCTATTTTGGGACTTCACTGTAAGAGTTCAGCCCACTGACTCCTTACCTTTCCACCTGGGCAATGGAACAGTGCAGCAGGAATATTCCTGCTGTGCTGTCCTACATTTGTTTCTTTGTTTTACCATTGACATAACCTTGTTTTAATTTTTCCAGTCTGACGTGCCTCCAGCTTTTTCCTCCAAGACCATCCTGCACATCCACCACTGATTTCTGTGCCTTTATCACAAATTCTGGAAGACAAATGCCTGAAGGATGGTTTGGGATGAAACCAATGTCTGGGGGCCACCTCCTCCTGATCCCTTCATGGATCAGGGCTGGCACAAGTTGGCCAAGTCAAATTTTACAGAGTTAAGGGCACAGCAGGAACTTCACAGTGATCAACCAAGAAGTTATTGTAGAAGACAACATCCCATTAATTTTGGCACTTGACTAATTCCAAAAGGAGTCCTGCAGAATTCATGTGTTCAAGCCCAGGTTGGACAGGGCTTGGAGCAACCAGGTCTATGGAAGCTGTCCCTGCCCACTGCAGAGGTTGGATTTACATGAGCTTTAAGGTCCCTTCCCACCTAAACCATTCTGGAATTCCATGAATTCCTTCACCTGAAGCAGAATTCTCCCTCTAAAATTCTCCTAGAAAGGTCAAGGTCCAAATTCTGACCAATTTGCACCTCAATATTTAAATTAAATTGTCTTATCAAGTGCCAGAAAGCAGCTTCTAAGATACCCAGGACTGTGTGAAAACAGACACAGAAATTGAATGAATATTAAGGTGGAGCTTTAAGCACATGCCAAGAAAAAAAATCAAAGTAAAGTGGGAGAGAAGTAGCCTCTTGTGCTGGAAAGCCACAAAATTCCTGTTATTTCCAGAGCAGGAAAATAACTGTGCACTTATGAGCTTGTTCTATCACCCAAGCGCTGCTGGAGTCCACAGTCCTCTCACAATGGGGAGATTTTTGAAGAGACTTTTTCATAGAGATTGTTTTTTTTTCAAGCCTCTCGTGCTTTGACTGTGAGACCAAAGTTCCCCCAAGCTACAGTATCTCCAACAAAGCAGCTGCATAAATTGGAATGGGAAAAAGAAAGGATGAATAAAAATGGGGTAAAATGCCTTTGAGGGACTCTCTGCAGAGTCTCAGACAGGGCTCTCACAGCCCCACTGATCCACCAGCTGGAAGAGCTGCCAAACTCAACCAGAATATTCCATGCACAAAGTAGCTGAGTGTATTTGATGTCCATCCTCATTTGCTGGTGACCACTCTCCTCCACAAAAGCACATTCCCAAATAATTCCACACATTAGGCAAAAGTCAACACATCCAACTGGCCACACAAATACAAAGCAGGAAGCCCTAACACAACATGACACCCAGTAGCTGATTGCATTCCCCAAAATGGTATAAAAAGGAGTTTTTTGGGGCTGATTTTGTAAGGGGCTTACAAGATCAGAGCAAGTCAAAGTGAACATAATCCACAGGGAAAACCAGATACACCTGAAGTGGGATTTTCTTTTTACAAAGCACCGTTTCTGTCCCAACTGAATCCTTTCTATATCAGTACACTTTAGTTCCCCACTAGTTACATAATTATGGTAAACATCTTTCAAGGCCAGTCTTTTTCAAGTATTAAGGATGACATTTTTAGACAATTCAGTTCTAAAGAAGGTTCAAACAGACATCAGACTTGCTCTTCCACATAAGATTAACTTATCCAAAGCACAACTTGAAATCAAAAAAAATTCAGACAGTAACGTAGCTTAAGTCACAATAACTATCACAATAACTGGATGTTCTCCAACCAAGGGGCTCTTGGCTGTGGGATCCTCGTTTCCACAGCTGGATTATTCCAGCATGTGCACCCCAGTGGTTCAGTGCAGCTCCTGAGGGAAGCTCAGCTCAGCTCAGCTCCCGAGGGGAGCCCTCCTGCAGCACCTGCTTGCGTGTTTGTTAATCTAAAGAAAACCCCTTTGGATCTTTTTCCTTAGGATTTCCAGGGCATCCTCTTTGCATGAGTTCAGCTCCAGCTCTTCTCACCAGCCTCGCTACACTGGCTTTGCTGAAGGGTTTTTCCTGCGAGTCACGTTCCCGTCCGGCTCCCCGATGGGAAATCTTTCTCCCTCGTTGAGGGATTAAGCACCACCACACAGAGACACTGAGGAAAAGCCACACCCCCTTGTCCTACCTGTATAGGCCATGTTCTTCGGGTTTCCGTAGGGAGCCCCAGGTTGGACGGGGCTGTAAACAGGATTCATGGTGGAAGACCGGGAACTCTGAGGACAAAAGAGAAGCAGAGTTGAGACGGTTGCCTTACGTGGGCTCCCGAGTCGCTGCCTGTGCAGAGTCCTGATAGCATCACCCTGTTAGAATTCCAGACACAGAGAGCTGTGAAGGAAGGGATTTACAACCAGACATTATAACCAGATAGCATATTTAATAATTCAAGTTTTGGATCTCTCTGTTAATTCCCACAACTTCTCCAGCGCTGCGTACTCTGCCTGCAAATGTACTCGGAGCAGATTCATCTTCCACATCCCTGCTCCAGGGGGGCTCAGGACTCATGACCCCACTTCCAGCTTGTGATGAACAAAGAGGAGGAGCCACAAAGTCAGGCAAGGAATTCTCCCCTTTGGAAGAGTGAGCAGTTCTTGGGTGATAAAACCAACCCTGACCTTTCTGAAAGCAGCAGATAAAAGATCATTTGCCGCTGGCGAGATGGAGAAGGAAGGGCAAGTCTTGGTGAGCTTTCAGCGTGAGCTGACTGTGAAAACCTGGAGGCCAAGGCTTGGATCCTCCTCTTGAGGAGGCTGGGCAGGGCCACCCCCTCATCCCACCGGTGTCCCACAGGGTGACTGTCACAGAGCTACTGTGCAAGGAGATTTCAACAGCCCTTGTGCTCCCCTCTCCAATAAGGACGACGAAGCCGGGTCAGCTTCTTGTGGGTTTTATTAAGAGGAAAGCAAGTAACTTGGGAATTTGCGTCTCCTAGCTGTCAGTTAAGCAACTGGCTCAGTTAATTATCTTAATGAAGCACATTCTCAATTCTGATTAATGGGAAAATCAGTCATTAAGCTTTATTAGGCGACGCATTTGTCTCCACAGCTATCTAGTGGTAATTTCACACCAGAACCAAACCCATCTTGCTTCAAAATCTGGGGGTTTTGTTAAAATGTGTTATTTTACAGTTCATAAATAACACCGTTCTCTCCGAACATGTCCCTCATCATGGGGACACAATTTGTTAGATCATTAACTCTTTTCACTTTATCTCCAGAGAGTAAACAAGTCAAACGTTAAATGTTAGCACCGATTGACTTGACAACAATTAGTGCTTAATTAATTAGCTGTCCCTCCACCCCCAAGTTAGCACTGAAGGAGCCATTCTCAAAGCAAAGGAGATCAGGGTTATAAGCAAGTGGGAAGAGACAGGGAGACTCGGAATTCCACCACTGGCTTCACCAACACACAGCAGAGCATTAAGAAGATCAGTGTAAGACCAGGCTGTCCAGAGAAGCTGTGGCTGCCCCATCCCTGGAACTGCCCAAGGCCAATTTGGAAGGGGTTTGGAGCATCACATTTGGTGGAAGGCGTCCCTACCCATGGCAGGGGTGGGACTGGATGAGATTTAACCTCCCTTCCAACCCAAATCATTCTGTGATTTTATGAAATAAAATTTGTGAGGGTAAGGCTTCACCTTTCCATTGTTCCTCCCCAGAAACCACCCAGTGACAGCTGGACCTGCTCCCAGACAGGGCTGGAATCACGGCTGCTTTTCTAAAGTGCCTTTTCAATGCCAGCATCATTTCATCTGTGCTCTTGTGTGTGTGTAAAGAGCATAGAAAAAAATCACAATTTGGGGGGAAAAAAAAAAAAGACTGCATATGTGTGGCTTGCTTTAGGTGTTGTACCAAACGGTAAAAGCAAAACACTCTTCTTCCTGAGAAGGATGAAAGAAAATGCTTTTTATCTCAGATAAAAAGGTTGTAATCGTGGTGGGAGCTTGAGAGCTTGTGAGGAAGAGGTTTGTGCTTCCTCCCTGCTTTGTATGCAGGGTGGGATTTCCAGACAGCAGGAAAGAGCCCCTGCAAACGGCATTTGGGAGGGATGATTTTCTCTCCCATTCTGCAAGACAATGCCATCCGAAAATACATTTGAAATTCATTGCAGGCACCATGTTGTGGCATTGAAACAGCCACACTGAAATGGGAATAAAACAGGATTAGCAAAATTAAACCTCCTGCACCGCCAGAACCTGCAGAGTTCGCTTGTGGCCATGAATACCCAACAAAAAGACTACTAAAAATTAATTATAAACAGACAAACACCAGTGCTGCTCTATTGCAGGAGCTTCCAGTGCTTCCTAATCCCTGAGACAGCGACGCTCAGTTGCTCCGAGAGACTCCAGCAAGGAGTAACTCCAGCAGGAATGCCATGGGAATAAGCTGCTAGCAAACAGTCTCGGGATACTTTGCGGCTGTAACCTGGTTACCTTTTCATCTGTCTCATCCTTCCTGAGAAAGTGCAGGACAGGCTCCCATCACAGGAGGGAACTGCTCCGCATGAAGGGCAAACAGAGCCACAAGGGAGGTCGGGAATGGGTCACTGTGCCCTTGGCAGTGCTGGGGAATGGTTGGACTCCACGACCTCGGAGGGCTTTTCCAACCTTAATGACTCTGTGATTCTGTGAGTGTGTCCCCCACCCCTGGGAATCAGGAATCGCCTAATCTCCAAACTCCCACGGACACAGGACACCAGGAACATCTCATCCCACTGTTTTCCTCCATCACTTTGGTTCACTTTGGGCCTTTGGGAACACTGTGCCCAGATCCCCCCATCTCCATAGAGGGGCTTGCAATCCCCATCATTATGGCTGGAAAAGATCTCCAAGATCATCAAGTCCAACCTCTGACCCAATATAAAACCTGGAAGTATAAAGCAGGCATGGAAAATCCGGGAAGTTAAACAAGTTATTATCACTATCTTTTCAGAACAAAGGAATGAAATCTATAGAAAGCGAGAAATCAATATATTTTTGCAGGGTTTTTTAAACAGTGACATGGACAGGTGAGTCTTTCAGGCTCTCCAAAAATTAAATAGCAGCTCTAACTTTGAAAAGAAAAGAGTAAACAATGGAAATGGGAGCTGTTCTGAACAACAGACATTTTTCCATTTTCTTTCAAGTCATTCCTTGTGTCAAGGTGATTTTCCCTTTAAACTCCCATTGCCTTGTTTTTTGTGGCACTGGGATGCAATGCCTTTTGAGAGAGCCATTCCTAACACTCTGGAGAGAGGGTGGTATTTTCTCTATGTGCCAGAAGTCATTTATTTCACATCAGGTGGCACAGAACCAACATGAGAGAGTGTGAACAAAGAAAAGAGATACTTTTCTTCCTTGACCTGCACATCACCTCTTTAAATGAATTTTACACAAATTGCATGCTAATAATATTCAGCCAAAGTCTCCTTGAACATGAAAAGGCCTCCTGACCTTATACTCCATGCAAATTCCACTAATTTTCTGACAATTTTTCACTTAAGTTGTTTGAAGCTTGACCCTCACTTGGGATCTGCCAAACAATAATTAAATTACCTTCCAATTCATCTGTTAAAGGTTAATTTAGGCAAGTTACAAGGGAATGTCCCACCTTTCCCCAAAAAAGTCTGGGACAGTGGGCACAAGTTTGGAGACTCGTTTCCACAATGAGCAGCTTCTTCTTTAATTTATTCCTTTTTTAGCAACACCTTAATTTAAGAGTTGATTGAGCATCTCTCCTGTAAAACTAAATATTGAACCTGCTATAGAAATGCAACAGGATTTTATATAATATGAACACATCAGGTTGACACATGGAAACCCAGACTGGTTTGGGCAGGAAAGACCTTTAAAGATCATCCAGCTCCAACCCCTGACAGGGGCAGGGACACCTTCCACTATCCCAGGAATTGCCTTCTCCTCTCCAGGTGAACACCCCCAGCTCTCCCAGCTGATGTCAACCTCCCCAGTGGAGGGAAAGAACTAAACTTCATGGAAATGCCCTGGAGCAAGGGATTTCACTACAGCATTTGACCTTCCTGATCTCAAAAACCAGCAAAGGGAAAACAAAGCTGCTCCCCAAAATTTGCAGTCCTACAGCATCTCCCATCAGATCCACCTCCAAACCAGGACAGGAGCGCTCAGATCTTCACTGAGGAGACACAGGAGAGTATCATGGGAGACAAAACCCCAAGGAGTCACATTCTCATCACCTGCTGTTTCCTCTGAGATGAAGAACTAAATAAATCCACACACTTCCAATCGAGAAAAGCCTGACACCTCTAACAGCAACAAGCCCTTTTGTCTTCATTGTATGAAAAATGAAATGGATAATTTATAGGCACAAAGCAGCTCTTGACTTTGGAATTTGCTGACCTCAGACTGACCAAAAAATAAATGCTGAGGCAGGAAAGATCTCGACCTTTCATTTGCTGAAGTTTATGATCTGCTTAAAAGCCAGAGGATCAAAAAAGGATAATTCAGTTATTAACTCAATTTAATATTATAGACTGCATATGGAAATATTGTAAAGGAAATCCCTGTCCTCCCTGAAAAGGACTAGGCAGATGAGATCACTTGTTGCACAGGTGAGCCTGAACATGGGTGACAAAATATCTCTGCACATTGTGTTTGCCTATCTGAATTAGGCAGAGCTTAAACAAACACCCCTCTGAGCCTAAATAAATGAGAAATTATTGAACCATGGACTCACAGACTGGTTTGGATTGGGAGGACCTTAAAGCTCATCCAGTTCCAACCCCCTGCCATGGGCAGGGACACCCTCCACCAGACGAGGTTATTCCAAGCCCCCTTCAACCTGAGGACCAACCAGTTCCCCCACAAGAAATTTCAGAATGAGAAAAACCACAAGATTCTGGCATAGCTGGGGCTATATTAACCTGTTTCCAGAGAAGGAAATGTCTTAATGCAGATGAATTCCTTGCTGCAAATTCACAGCTTTTTATCTGCAAGTCTGATGGGTTTCACCAGCAGGTAACCAATAAATACATGTATTTTTCAAAAGATCTAACACGTCTGCCCCAGTGAGTCCCAAACCATTCTCAGCAGTTCTCAAACTACTTCCTTGATATATTCCTATTAAATTCTCTAACTTGAAGCCTTGCTGACTTTCCCTTTGGAGATGAACCCTGCTGTACTCTTGTACTCAGTGCTCTCCGACTGAGCCACGGCCTCCTCCAGCTGATTATCTCCATTCTTTTATCTTCCCTATCCTACTTCATTATGTTCTGCTGAAAAGGCTTCCTGGAACACACAGCTTGAAGACACTTCTCCCTGCTCCTTCCTTTCCACAAGCACTGCCTTGGGAGATTTGGGTTGGCCACCAGGAAAAGCCTGGATTATAAACATCTATCCCGCAACATCAGCCAGTCACTACAAAAAAACAAAACAAAATATTCTTAGTTATCTTTCTTATCTGAGCCTTCTCAAGCTGCTTTAGACCTTTCTCCCAGCCAACCACTGCTCCTTCTCCTAAGAGAAGCTCAGGGTTCAAGCGTGGGCTCACTGGAAGCACTAGAATCCCTGGAAGTGTTCAGGGAACACGGGTCAGTCGTGGCCTTGGCCTGGGTTCACAGCTGGACTCAATGCTCTCAGAGGACCTTTCCAACCTAAATGATTCCATGATTCTAAGGTAAACCAGACCAGACTGGCAGGACCAAGATTCAGGGGTAACACACATTTTCCACCACATTTTCCTCAAGGACAAGCTTTAATTTATGTTTTGCTCCAAAGTTTCCAACCGGTGCCACTAATTGCCCTCCCTCCATTTTTATAATTACTCCCACCAAAATGGGAGAATCCCTTTGAAGCCATATCCTGAATATTGAACACATCACTCCTTCCATGGACTGCAACAGGATCAACACCTAAATGTGTCCGGGAGTCGATCACACCGTACAAAGTTGGCACATCAGCAATACAATATTCCTGGAATTAAAATCAGATGAGGGCAGAGATGTCCTTTTAATGACAGATGGGTCAGGCTTCCCTGGGCTTTATTTGGTCAAATCCACCGTGCTGCAGGTTTTGGCTGTAATTTGTCACTTCCAGCCACGGTTGCTCCTCAGTGTTCTCTAGCAATCTCCAGCCAGTTCCTGTTTTCTGGTGACTTCTGGGATTTCTGCTCTGGTCAAGACTGGAAACCCAAAGAAGGGTTGAACAGCAGCTCCAGCCCCACTTTCCCATGAGACAGCACAGCAAATCTCTCCCTGTCCTCCTCTCTTCCTCTGCTCACGTTGATGGATGGACCCAGATGGGGTTTAGAGACTGGGAAACAGGAAGATGAACAGCGCAAACGGAGAGGATCAATCCTCCCTCATAGTCCCTTCCTCCTTAAATATTTTGGAATCTTCGTTCTGAAACAAGGCAGTACCAGGGAAGATGAAGGAGGGCCCAGACTAAATCTGTCAGCAGAAAGGGAGCTTTGGCAAGAAGTTTGTTTATCATCGTCTTTTTGTAATTTCGTGTTGGCAAGAGGCTCTGTGTTAACAAGCCCAGGAGCCTGAAAGTCTTTCCCATCCACAGGACAGGCAGACGGTGGCATTCCCTCGCTCCATTTGGAAACCAAGCTACGTGGAAGGAGAAAGAGAGACTCCAGATTTATGTTGGGCTTGATGTGCCCCACCAAAACCCAGAAAATACATGGGGCAACTCAGTACCACTTGGAAAATAAGCAAAAGACATTGCTGACTTTTTGGGAGAAGGCTGCCAAGTGATGAACAAACAGAAGTCAAATTAAGAAATTAAGAAATTCACAACAATCATAGGCAGAGCTCAGGCAGGGATTTAACTTCTGAAAGAAAATATGGGACAGCTCAGGCTTAAAAAAACCACAGGGATGCACACCAAAGCGAGTGGTGTTGCAATTACTACTACAAGCCTTTCAAAATAAAGATTGTTCAAAGTGAAAATATGAAATTAAATAGTCGGTTTGAAATGTCAAAGACTCACTTCATCGCATCCAGCTCTCAAAACTGAAGTGAAAGAGGAGCTGTTCTAGAGCTCGCTCCCCTCCTCTTGCCCACAACAGCTTGGCACTGTTTTTCCAAAGGTTAAGCAGTGCTGGTGGGGATCACTGCCTGGTCACCACATCCCAAATCCAAGGGTCTCCATGACCAACCTGTGCTGTGCTCCTGGGCAGAAGAGCCATCTTTCAGCATCCTTCTCCTGATTAGGAATGCTGACATCCTTCCAGGCCAGGCTGGAGCGGGCTCAGAGCAACCCAGGCCAGTGGGAGGTGTCCCTGCCCATGGCAGGGGACACACTGGATGAGCTTTAAGATCCCTCCCAAGCCAAGCCAATCTGGGATTCCATGATTCTGCACTTATGCCCTACTGCTCTAGTATTTATCCAGTTCATAATCTACTAGAATTCCATCCTACTTGGCATTTCTTTCACAGGCTCTGAGCCTAATCCTGCAGAAATACACAGTAAAACAACACATAACCAGCACAACAGAAAGCAAGCTTACACAGATGACCACAACAGAAATCTTTAAATGAAGGCTACAGATGTCTGTAAAGCTGTCCTAGGCCTCAAACACAATTCAAACATTCCATACAGGAATTACCAGAGGTTAATGGCAGACACTGTGTAAGGGACAGGAGCCAATAATCAGTGCATGTACGTATGGCATGATCTCTAACAATATGCACTCCATTAGCATATTCAGATTTCATAACCACTGGAAAAGCCAAGAATTTTCCAGCCTGCCATCAGAGAGGATTTTGCAGTGCTTTTATTCACCTAAACACTCTCTCAGGTTTCCAGTGAATACACAGGAAGTCAAAACCAGGAATGCTTTTGCAGCAACACAAAGGAAAGGGCTGAAAGTCCACAGCAAGTCAACAATTAACACTTTTCACAGATTTCTGGACATACCTTCCCAAACTAAAGAGTGGGAAGAGAAGTTTGAAGGCGCTTACAGCTTGCAGTTTATATCAGGAAAAAAAGCACTAAATCCCCAGCCTATGGTGGCTGGAAAACCCAGCTTTGCTTCCTTGTTTTCCATCAGGGGAATAAGACCGGTTTGGGCAATGAAGAGCGAGGCAGAAATTGCAGAGCAGCCATTCCCTTCTTCCTTAAAATAACAGTGAGTGCTGACAGCAAAAAAAAAAACACCAAACAAACCACAAACAGTTAAAAAAGTCCTGGAAGTCTCTCGGAAATATTTAAAAGGAAAAGCTTAGTCTGAGGCAGCCAAGCAAACATCGGCCTTCCCACATGAACACCTGTACTCATCTCAAATCGATCCCTCCTGGCTGCAAGGTCAAGGAGCCAAGGAGCCACTTGAAAACCCAGGGCTGCAGCATCCGTGTGCAGGTTAAACAGTCACAAAATCACAGAATGGTTTGGGTTGGGAGCAACCTTGAAAATCTTCCAGTCCCACCCATTCCATGCGCAGGGACACGTTCCAATATCCCAGGTTGCTCCAAGCCCTGTCCAGCCCGGCTTCGGACACTTCCAGGCATCCCAGGGGCAGCCACAGCTTCTCTGGGGAACCTGTGTCAGGACCTCCTCACCCTCCCAGGGAACAATTCCTTCCCAGTGTCCCATCTATCCCTGCCCTCTGGCAGTGGGAAGCCATTCCCTGTGTCCTGTCCCTCCATCCCTTGTCCCAAGTCCCTCTCCAGCACTCTTGGTGCAGTGCCAGGGGAACATTTGGACTCAATGTCCTTGGAGGCTGTTCCAAGTTTAACAATTCCATGACTCTACCTATGACTGATAATTTAATTATTCTTAGAATTCAGCGTTGATTTGGCAGCACACTCAGGTGTAGCCAGAACAAACCCACCTGGTTTAAGCACACAGAGCTGCCTGTAGCCTCACAGCTTCATTTTATAAACTCTCCAGGGAAAAAGCCTTTTTATATTGCACAAAAGATCCCAGCACACATTAGACAGCAATTCCATGATTTACAGTGCACACCCTTATTTGTGCCTTTTTGAAAAGGAAGAAAAAAAAAAATCAGGCCTTTGATTTGCAACCAATTTGTGACACATTTCTTTTCATGCTGATAAGCCTCATCTCTGTACATAATAAGGCTTTTTTCTGCCATCATTTCTCCCTAACAATTCAATTTTCATCTTAAATGAACTCTATCAATCATACAACAGGTGCACATCACCTACTCAAGAGACAGATTTCCTTTCTCCAGATTTCTCTGTCTTCTGACAATGCCCAAATTGATAATAACTGTGATAAAACCCCCAGTCTGGTAGGGGACTAATTTTGGTAAGATCCACTCCGTTTTTTTAATGAATTCACAAGTTTTTTTCCACGCCTGGAAAATAAACTCAGTATTCCCAGAAGATGTTGTGTGAAATACTGGTGGCATGTTTTTTATTTCCTTAATAAACAACAGCAACTGAGCTCCTGGTTTCTGTTCAGTGATTAATTCGGCTTGAAGAGATGATTCCAACAGCAAGGAAGAACTAACAGGGGATGTAGAAGGAATTAAATATATAATAAGCAGCCCAGTAGGCAGCACACGCTGTGGGTAAGAGAGAAACCAGACTGGATGTGCATCCTCTGGAAGTGCAGTCCTAAGATGTTGGACACTGTGACTGGCACAGGGAACACAGGGAAAGCACAGGGCAGGGCCTGGGCAATCTTCACAGGAATTGCCAGGCAACAGGAGTGAAAAAAAATGTCCTTGAGGGAAAGAAAAGGAGGGCAAATTGTGAGAGTAACCACGACCTCTACGATCTGGAGAGCCTGGGAATACACACTTCAGAAAGAACAAATGTTACACAGCAAGACACTTCCTCAAGGTCCCTCTTTCCCTATATTTTTTTCCCAAATTGGCTCCTTTCAATAACTGTAAAATAATCTCGTTATTCCTTTTCAATTAATAATATGCCTTTAATCACATTTGTAATACATATTTAATATTTTCACTTTTTACCTACGTGAATTTAAAGAGAATGATGCCTGCATTTAGAATCAGAGCACAGTGAGTGACACTCCATAAAGTATTTCCACATAAATTTCCCAGGGCACAGGTGTGCCTCACTGGCATTTCTAGGGCTGTGCTATGCCACCAGCATCCCTCAATGTGCAAAACACCCTCAGTGCAATTCCAAAGGAAGATGGAAGACACACAAAACAAGGAGAGGAAGATGCACTTCACACCTCTCTGTTTCCTCTGGAAATTAAAACCCAGCTGTGCCCAGACTTTGGTATCAGCACAACAGTGTCAGATTTGTCCTTCCAGTGTGGCTGAGGGCTATGGAAATGTAATTACAAAGGGGTTTAGGGTGGCAATTTTAATTTCCCCCTTAGGCAGGCTGTTTGCCACAGGCAGCAGTTCATCTGCGTGTTCCGTGGGTGTTTAAGCCCTCGGCAGAGGAAGCCCAGGTTTCCCCTGCTCCCACTCTTAGTTTTTAAATGAACACGAGCCTGCAGGTATTTCCAGCTCGGTGTGGATGAGCTGAGGTGAAGCTGGCATTGATGTTCTCACATCCCTCCTTTGTTCAGCTCAGCCGACGCTAAAAGCAGCTCTAAAAACATGCAACGTGTGCCTGCACCTCCCCTGGTCTTTTATCTGATTTAAAATACCTGTCCACTGGCTGGAAAGAAAAAGGGAGGTCTGATACTGAAGGACAGGAACATCATTTTGGAAGGATTTTATTCTGCATTTTCACGGGAGAACACAACATCTTGGCAGAAGCAAAATATCATTACTAGCAAAAGGTTCTTCACTCAGATGGAGCACTGACCAGGCTCCCCAGGCAATGGTTTAAAACTATCCCACTCTTGTCCTATCCCCTGTGCTGAATTCTTTCTCTGCTGCCCATTTATAAAATATTGTGATGATCTTGAAAATCCCGAGATCAATAGGAAGCCAGGTAAACTGAAGGAAGCTCCTGGAGGAATGCAGGATTAGAAACTTAGAGGGGGAAGTTACAGGGGCAGAGGGAATACAAAAGCAGCACGTGCATCTCTGAGTCCAAAACCAGGAACAGAGGCTGAGTCATGGCTGCTATATTTGGGATAAATCCAGAGGAATCATTCCTAATATAGGTTAACAAAATACTAAGAAGCAGAAAAAGGAAATTCCATCTTGAATATAGAGTGAAAAACTTCATCTCGGAGAGTTCAACGTGGTAAGGAAAGCCCGGGGGTCACCAGCATCCAAAGGGAATGAAATACTGGTGTAGCTGAAGAGGATCTTTGTTCAACATAATCCTGCAATTACAAAAGAGCCACATAAAAATACAACTCCATTTCCCATCTTGTAATCCAGTCTTTAACACTTGCTTTCACCAGGAAAGAAAAAGCATCCTGTTCTGTTGGGCTTTTTAAAGCTCTGCAGTGTTTGCTCAAAAAACAAAGTAGGGCTTCAGATGAGCAGCAGGAACTCTGGGGTTTACTTTCCCAGGGGCGATGAGAACAGTGAGTATGTGCAGCCCTGGAAAGGTTTGGGAACTTTCAACATTCCCCAAAAAAAGAGGGTCACAGCTGCTCCAGCAGCTTCTGCCCATGACCTCGGATATTTCCTGCAAAGCTCCTTGGCTGGGTGTTCACACATCCTGCTTTGTATCCTACACAACCTGGGCAAATCACTCAGCTGAGTGGCTGGTAATTTTGGCTGCACATCATTTCTGCCTCAGCATCAGCCTTGGGGCAGTCACACACCTCACCCTGCTCTGGTCTGCTGGAACCTGATGTCTGTGCCCACGTCCCACTTCCAAGGAGAGGGCTGGAAGTTGTGCTGCACCTGGGGTGGGCTTGGCTCCCTCCTGACCAGGATTTTGGGGTGACTGGGTTAATGAGGTGATCTGCTGGTCCATATCCCATATATCCTACATATTCCAGAATGGTTTGGCTGGAAAGGGACCTTAAAACCCTTCCAGTCCCACCCCTGCCATGGACAGGGACATCTTCCATTATCCCAGGTTGCTCCAAGCCCCATCCAACCTGGCCTTGGACACTTCCAGAGATCCAGAGGCAGCCACAGCTGCTCTGGGCACCCTGTGCCGGGGCCTCCCCACCTTCACAGGGAAGAATTTTTTCCCAGAATCTTGTCAAAATCCACCCTCTATTAGGATAACTGTGATTTACTTTCCTTTTAACACCTCAGTCAATAATCAGTGAAAATTCACAGATTAGCGAGTTAAAAGTTCTCATTCACAGCATTGGAACCACATTAAAAATATCCAAAAGCTTAAAACAAAACTCAGAAGAAATTACGGAGATCTGCCTTGAAAAACAAAGGAATTTGGCTATTCCCACATTATAGGAAGAGGCTCCAGAGATGTTCTGAAGGCTGGAGTTCCTCTGCTCTGGAGCCAGGCCGGGGGGGCTCACCTGGAGAGGAGAAGCTCCAGGGAGAGCTCAGAGCCCCTGGCAGAGCCTGAAGGGGCTCCAGGAGAGCTGGAGAGGGACTGGGGACAAGGCCTGGAGGGACAGGACACAGGGAATGGCTCCCACTGCCAGAGAGCCGTGGGGTCTCAATCCACACCTTGAGCCTCAGAACAGCCCATCAGCACTGGGCCCCCCTCTCTCCCTGCTTTCCTTGGATCCACGGAGCTCTTTGGGCTGAGTGAGCAATTAGAGTATGAGAAAACAGATGGCTCTATTTGGCAACCTCTTGCAAAGTCAAAACTTCTTGTCATCTTGAGACAAGCCAGGTCATGTCACAACTAAATGACTCCAGAGTAACTGCTTTCAGGAGCCTTGGAATAAAGGGATGAAACTTTTCAGGCAGCAGAGTCTGAGATAGTCAACCAGATTGCACCAATTCAGCTTCCATTGGATTTTGTAATTAACAGCAGAGCTGACCATTCCTCACTATCAGGATCACAGAATCATCTAGAGATTTGGGTTGGAAGGGATCTTTCCAAGGCATGTAATGATTGCAGAAAAGATGCACGTTGGGTAAAGCATTTATATGCTGAGTGTGTCTATTTCCTTTTCATTTTTTATTCAGAATCCCAAAGGTTTCCACATATGGGCCTTTGGGACCACAGGGATGCTACTGGACTGTTGTACTGCTCCTGCACCAACTTTTAGCAACTCTGAGGGCAGGAACTCCAGTGTACAATTAATCCAATGGTGCTACAATTAATTGTCATTCTCTTCATAGTGATCTTGGTTCAGAGCAGCAAAACAACACCAAACCATACCAAATCAGCCAAACTGCATCACTTAGGAGTTCCCTGGCCCAGAAATCAGCTACAATCCCAGAAAGGGCTGGTGGCTGTCATGGCTTTGGTGGAATTCACTCTGCCTGATCCCTCAGATTTCTACATCACACCCAAGACACCTTGGACAGGGTAAAGTTTCTTTGTGCTTCACTGAGGCGCCAGTTTGGGACAGCTGCAAGAGCTCCCCTATTCCAGAAGCGTTCCAGTGGTTTGAGCAGCATAAGCAGTTGATGTTTCCTGGGATGAGACCAGTTGGGATGACCAGTAAACACTGTCCTTTTTAACTGCTGCCAACACACGTTCCAATGTCCCCTTCTAAATCAACCAGCACAACCTGAACTTCCAGCAACACGAAACACATGGGGGAATTTTCCACTGGATTTTATGTTCAGCACTGGCCCACGTCACACAAACTACCAGACAAACAGACAACACTGCCCAAACCCATCCTTCATTCACTCATCCATGGAAGGGCACCGTGAACTCACGGCTGAGTTCAAAGCCAAAGCTGCAGATGAGAATCTGGCAAACACCCCTTTTTCCACAGTATGAATCTTGCTTTTCCACTGCAGTCTCATCATAGATTGGGCCAGCTGGGGGAGAGGTAATTAATTTTTTTTCTGAAAGACAGGCTCTGCATTCTATGCAAATTAATGTTTAAAACACAGTTTTAGGCTAGAGTCTGCAGTTTAGTGATGCCACCTCAGAGAATGTTCTTTCCCAACCTGTCACCACCAGGTGAGTTCTGGCAGCTCATTTAATGCAGAACTAGAAGAAAATTGGATTCTTTAACCTGAATTTAATATTCATAATTAGGTTTTAACTTCAGAACGAGTTAAAGATGAAAAGCAATTTTAGAATGTAATTCCAAGAATATATTTACTTACGGCTTTTGAGCTATTCCAAGGCCAGAGTTTGCTGGGTACCTATACCAGGAGCATATCCTACAGGGTATTTACCAAGAAATTCCAGGGGATTTCTAGTTATTAAAGAAAGACAATCTGACCTGACAACTCCCTTTTCAAAGGCTTCCTGAAACACAGGTGAAAGAGCTGGGAATTATTCTGGGAGAGGGATTTAGCACCGATGGAGTTACTAAAGACATCCCAACATCCTGAGGCTCAGCATCCAACTGGCACCGAGGCTTTGCCAGCCCCAAATAAAAATAATAATACAGCAGTATCCTCATCAGTGGCACAGTGTCTTCCCCAGTTACTCTCACCACAAAAAAAGAGGAATTTTCAGGCTAAGTCAGCAGCTTTAGGTGCTTCAAATTCTCTTTTTCTTTCCCCAGCTTCCCGCAGATTTCTCTCATGATGTCCTTCCCAGCCAAGAACAGCAAATGGAAATCTGCTCCACATCCGTGTGAGATAATGGTCTAATACAAGTGGAAAGTATTTCCTTATACCAGGAGAAAACAGCCATCAACAAGACAAATAGGTGGAATTGCTCGTTCCTAAGTGTTTCCGGATGAGTAGGAAAAGGGAAAAAAAAGATGTTCTGGCTCTCCCTGAAAGGCATCTGAAAGATATCACTTCTCCTGCATCTCAGAATCAAACAAACTGCCGTCACAAGCCACACGTGGTGCTCCTAACTTGGGAATACTGTACGTTCCCTGCTTTATTTGGGGATTTCTGAGGTATTTTTCCAATAGCAAGAGCTGTGTTTACCGGGAGGACTCTGAGGGCTGAGTATGCCGTCAGTCATCCGGAAATTCTGCAAACAAACAGCACTTCAGCTCTTCCCTGCCAAGAATAAAATCTTATTTGGGACAGGGAAAAAGCCAATGTTCTCTAACATGAGTAGGGCGACATAGAAATTTGCATTTTTTTCACAGGAGGATTTGAAATATGGATCATTTCATGTAAGAAGAGTCCAAAGGTGGGAAAATTAAAGGCAACAGACTCTACTTGTGGTCTGCTTGAGGAATGAGAGAACCTCCAAAAAATGGGAGAAAGAGAGAGCAAGGGAGGAGGATGCTCAGTGGAAAACAAAATAATGGGAAGCAAATGAGTCAAAATCCAAACCAAGAAGAGCTTATACAAAACTACAGAGCACCTTAAACAAGCTAGAAAGTAAAAATAGCAAACACAGATCTGCTCCATGTTTATCCCAAGTATGGAAAGATTGGACATTTCCAGAGAACTTCATGAGGGAAGAGAAAGCAATTATATACTGAAGTCAATAAAACCAAATATTGTTCACTTCAAAAGTCAGGGAAAACTTAGAATGTCCCGTCCATGATGTGTTTGGAAATCCTTTATCACATTCAAATCACTCACTGTGTAACAGCACAAGACTTGTCCTTATCTTTAACAAGTGTCCTAAGGATTATCATGGAATTAGCCAATGTCTCCTTTCCCATGAAGCAAAGTGGCTGGAATGCTGCAGTGCCCTCACTCAGATAAACAGACACAGCATGGGAAGCAAAATAACTCAACCCAAATCCTTCAATTGTGGCTAAAGAGTCCAGAACTGGGGGATAAACCACCACAAAAAGCTACTTACAAAAGCCCCAGTGAGACACTATTAAAAAATTAAAGTTATAGGACAACAGGAAAAGGGAATGTTATGGATTAGTGGGCAGTTAAGCAATAGGAAATAGCCTGTATTAAACATGGGATTTTTCAGACTCCCAAAAGAGTGACAGCAAGGTGCTCCCCGAGCCTTTACAGGGACCAGCAGGGGAAAGTGGGGAAGAGACAGAGGAGACAAAGCAATGTTTGTGGAGAATAAATTATTCATAATAGTCATAATTAAGTTGGGGGATTCAGAGAGCCCTGAGAGAAGTGCAGAGGGTGAAATCATCTGCTGAGAGATGCAGGGTAACGTGTGTGTGCCCAATAAAACAATAAATCCTGCTCCTATTGCAGTGGCTGATCGTTTAGAAAGATCCCCTAGAAGCAATTTTTGGCTATCCAAAAATCACTTATGATGGAGCTTCTGAAATGCTTGATTGAATGCTGTAATATTTGTATCCATGCAAAGAAAATGAAATGGCCAAATGATTAAAAAATGCATTAAACACTGCACTTGTTTGGTTTTTTTTTTCTTTTTAATTAACAGCATTTCTGGGTTAAATGTAGTGCCTAAAGGGCCTCCAAGAGAGCTGGAGAGGAACTGGGGACAAGGGACAGGACACAGGGAATGGCTTTCCACTGGCAAAGGGCAGGATTAGATGGGATATTGGGAAGGAATTGTTCCCTGGGAGGGTGAGGAGATCCTGGCACAGGGTGCCCAGAGAAGCTGTGGCTGCCCCTCGATCCCTGGCAGTGTCCAAGGCCAGGATGGAAAGGGCTTGGAGCAGCCTGGGACAGTGGAACATGTCCCTGCCCATGTCAGGGGGTGGGAATGGATGGTTTTTAAGGTTCCTTCCCACCCAAACCCTCCTGGGATTCTCTAAAATCCAAAGGTGGTTCTGTGTGTTACTTTGATCATGTGGCATCACTGGAACAAAACAATCTGAGGAAAGAATGACATTTGAAACTGGTTTAGTTCTTAAAAATCACCTGGAGCTAAGCTCTGGAGTCTTCCAGATGACAGAATTCCCAGGTGGGTCAGGATGGAAGGGACCACAGTGGCTCCTCTGGTGCCACCTCCCTGCTCCAGCAGAGCCATCCCAGAGCACAGGAGTGTGTCCAGATGGCTCTGGAATATCCCCAGTGAGGAGACTCCACACCTCTCTGGGTGACCTGTTCATGTGTGGTCACTGCCCAGGGCAGAAGTTCTGCCTCATGTGCAGGTGGAAATTCCTGGGCTTCAGTTCCTGCCCCTTCCTCTGGTGCCACTGCTGGGCCCCCACGGAGCAGATGTGGGACACCCTTTCCCAGATGCACCTTTACATTTTAATTCCCTCTGCTTTACATTCATCAGCCTGCAAAAACATTTAAGAGCCAGTAAAACTCATTTGTGTCTGTTCTGAGGCCGACCCTCATTAGAGAGCCACGGCAGAGCAATACAAAAACTGGATCATAAACCTAGCATTTGGGTTTTCTTTTTTGAAACCACACCTATTTCACAGGTGGGACTGGAAAAGGATAAAGAAAATGGCACAAAAGATGACAATGGTGACGAGAACTGAAGGTTCAGCTCTGTGTGTGGCCTTCTGAGGGAAAAGCAGAATCAAAGGAGCAGACAAGAGGAGGACCTCTATAAAAACACACACAGTGGAAGGCAGAGCCACAGGGAATCCTGCAATGCTCTCCCTGCACCGGCAGCAAACTCTGGAGCAGGGAGATGAGAACAAGGACAATGTACGTGTAAGGAAAAAATTCTCCTCTCATTTCACCAACAGATATTGCTGCTATAAACTGGTTTAGTTAAATTATCAGGAGAAAAGTGATGATCTTACACTGCCCACTCTGCTCACATTATTGCCCATCACTATGCCTGAGTGAGATGCTGAAGGCAGCATGTCACAACAATTTCTCTAAGCAGTATTTGACTGAGAACCTCCCATGTCCAAGCAATTCTGATTTTTCTTTTTTAAATCAACATTAGCACCAGTCGGTTCCTACATGGCATTCAGCTGGGATCCTGCAGACACAAAACCTTCATACAAAAAGCTTTTTTTTCCCCCACTGAATTATTTTAAGGTCATGAAAGGAATTTTTTTTCCTCGTAAAGCAAGCTGTCTTTTTGTTTAAGGAAAAAGAATACACGTTTCCTCTTGTGTAGAAGATATTCTGATTGCATTACAGAGATCCTGCTGATGCACTTACAGCGCCAAATAACCCTCAGGAAAATGAATTTTTCAAACAGTAAAATATATGGATTAACAGTTTAGAACACCCACACCCACTCTCTAATCCCCAGGGCTAAACCCAACAAATTCCTAGGCCTGTTAATTAGCTCCCATGCAGGAATGCAACGCCATGGATGCAATAATGTGCAGTCAGGATGTGTTTTATCAGCTCGGGGGCTCCGACAGCAATGCAGCGCCTTGGCAGAGCGCCGCCAATTCCGACTGAAGGCTCTCCAGCCCCAGCTGCACGTGACAAACACAGCAGTGATTCACAACTGAACTGCAGGGAGATGCTCTGGCGGGCCACGAGCACCGTGGGGATGGGAATTTGCCATGCCTGCACTCCGGCAGCTGGGGGGAAGGGAGCCCAAGGGTGCGCTGGTGACATCCCGGGCTCATCGTTCCACCCCAAGAGGAGCAGAAATGGAGAGGAGGAGTAGGGGGGAATGAGCTGCAGTGGTCTTCCCATACAGCACAGTCACACCCAATTACTGTCCCCAGTCTGCAAACTCTCTGCCTGTAAGCCTTTTTAAACTAACAAGGCTTCTCCCTCTGAAATCCCACCTTATTTCAACATTAAATGCCAAATATTTAGGGGCTCCAGCCTGAGTCCACCAGAGGAACCAAAGCTATCAGCTTGTAAATCCCTATCCAAGCCTTTAATGAACTGGCAAAATAATCCTCGAACAACAGCAAACCCCTTTATTGGTAACTTCTGATGAATAATCAGCTCTTTTCCAGGCACTTTTGCTGAAGAAACACCTTTCAAATCTGAACTACCCAAAGACAAGGCAACAGCAGCTCCACAAATGTAGAATGCTGCTTGTTTCCACAGAATCCCAGAGTGGTTTGAGTTGGAAAGGGCCTTAAAGCCCATCTCATTCCCATCCCCGTCCATGAGCAAGGACACCTTCCACCAGACCAGGCTGAACTATGAGAAGAGCCTAGAGAAGAAACAAGAAACTTCAGTTTTAGGTGGCCTCACAAGTTATAAGTAATTAATTATCCCCCAGTCACTTCAGACCAAGACACCTTTCATGGATGAATGACTTTTTAGGGAGAGAATCCTGGACAGAAATCCTGCTGATAAGGCCTCGCGTAAATATAGAACAAATTGGAAGTGCAGTTACTGACTTCCAGCCCCGTTCTGCTTTTTGAACTTTGCAATCTTGACATTAAAGATGTCTTATTTTTAACTTGAAATGACACACTCAGCTGTACAGAACACACAAAACACAACGATTCTCCTTGTTCCCAGCTGTGACAGCCAGAAAGGCTGACAGACAGGCACGAGGAGCACGCTGAAGCGCCAAGGAATTATCAGCCACAGTGTCCTGACAGGAGGGGGCAGCTGGGGGAGTCAGGCTCTGCTCCCAGGGAAAACTTCTTCCCCCAAAGGGTTATCCAGCCCTGGCACAGCTGCCCAGGCTGGAGGTGGAGTCTTCATCCCTGGAGGGATTTAAAAGCCATGTGGATGTGGCTCTGAGCAGCATCTCACCTACCTGCAGGCCCACGCCAGCCACGGGACTCAGCGTGGGGCTGAGCATGGCCAGCACCTCCATGCATCTGACATCAGTTCCTCATGGATGCTGACAAACTGGGAAAAGCATTTTACACCTCTGAGAGAATCCTTGAAGTGGAGAACACCATTTTCACACTTGAATACTAAAAATGGACAATTAATGTGTGTAAGGAACTCCAAAATGAGAGAGAACTTTGGGCAGGAAGAATTTGTGATTTTGCTCTGCTATCAATTTGTCTTCAGTTTTCCCAACTTTTTTGTACCTAACCTCTCCACTACACCACCAGATCACATCCAAGGCTAAACAGGATCCTAATGATCTCCCATCAGCTAAACTTCCCAGCAGAACACTTCCAAAGAAAGAAGAGGTCAAAACCTGCCATCAGTAAAAGGAAAATTTGAAAGGATCAGGAAACTAGCTAAATTGTTGCTTTTTCTATTCCAAACCTGTAGCTTGTAAGGACCCACTCCGTCATGGAAAAGCTGCAAAATATGGACCCAAAGAAAGGCATTAAATAACCATAAAAGAAATATAAAAGTTTAGGAACAGCTGCTGTGTAACATCTCCTGACTGGATACAGCATGAATATGGGGGGAAAAAAAAGATATTTTAAATGCTTGGTCTGTACAGCAGCAAGAACTCACTCACCCTGTTTCATTGACTCTGCTCCAAAGGGGCACAGACCACCTACTCCCAGATTGGACACACCCATCCCAAATTGTATGGGAGATTTCCCCCACTGAGCCATGGCAGATTAGGAGGCTTTGAGAACAATTATGTGTGATGAAAAGGAGAGAGAGGGAACCCTCAGCCTTGAATGAGCACGTGGAACACCAATGTCTAGACAGCGCTGACACCTTTGTCTTTGGGAAGAGGGATTAGGGAAGCAATCTGGCTGTGCTGTCCCTTGTTTGATATGAAACCAGAAGACACTTTGGGCTAAAGGCCTGGCCCTGTTCCAAAAACCACTTTATTATGAAGGAACTGAAAAAAAGGAAGAAAAAAAGGTCTGTAAGAGTGAGAGTGAGGTTTCTGCCTGGCAGTCACAGCAATTAAACGAGCTGCCTTGATGAGGAGGAAAAAACCATCCCAATAAAACCCAAAGCCTCAAAAGAGCAGGAGAAAGTAATTTGAAGAGTAGGTCAAGCCTCCCGAGGGGATTACCTTTCCAGTTTGAGACTTAATGCTGGAGACAGGCTTGGAAAAGCTGACCAGTGAGATCCTGCTGATCCCACAGATGACCCCGTAACGTCTGGATGCTCCAGCACAAGCCAAGTGTTAAAAGGGAATGTGGAAAACTGTGTGAGTTAGGATCAAAACTGGCACAACTAGAAGGTTCCTTCTCTTCCTCCCACCCTCCCTTTCTCCCTTCCTCCCTTCCTTCCCCTCTGTGAGATTGCTGGGTTCAAAACAGTCTCATCAAATCCCAGATCACATAAGAAACTTGAAAGATCCACTTCAAAGAGCTACTTTGGCAAACAAAGCATTTAAGTCAATTTAATGCTTCTCATACTGGAAAGAACCACTTCCTTCAATGGGAAAGGAAAACAAATAATGGAGAGACAAAGCTGGGAACATTTGTGGGAGCTGGGAATAACCAAGCCCAGGCTGTGGCTCAGAAGAGACGGGGAGCTCACACTTCCCTGGCTGTTCCAGTGCTTCCAACATGATGGACGTCTCTCCAAAGATGTGCTGACTGAGAGTGAAAAACTAAACAGAAGCTCAAAGGCTTTCACTCTTACCCAAAAATCCATCTGCTAAACACAGCAAATGCTGGAAACTCACTGCCCCAAGGACTTGGATGTGTTCAGGGAAGGCAGGAGGGAATACAGCTCTTAAAGACCTCAGTGCCTCTATAGATATTTGCCATTTCAGGTCTGTGCTGCTGTTAGGAACCAGTCTTTGCTAAAAATGCATTTTAAAGGCAGCTCCCATTCCCTGAATATCCACAGGATGATTCCAGTTCAATACTTCAAAGTCCTACGGTACCACCATCATCTCTCCAGGCGTGCAGGAAGAAGGAAGGGAGAAGGAATCTTCTAGTTCTGCCAGGAAATTAAGGCAGAGCTGGAGGATCCAACTGTTGGCTCCTTAAGGACAAGATGGGATGGAAACCCAATCCAACCTTCTTTTTATGGAGCAGTTAATGTGATAATATCTAAGAGAGACAGAAACTTTACACAGACAGAGGGAAATCTTAATTCTCAAACAGACCAGAGGCAATTACCAAAATTATAGCAATGGAATTGTTTTTTTGCAGTCAAGCATAATTATGGAAAGTCTATTGGAAAGAAAGCTTAGGCTATGATTTGCATTTCAATTAATTTTCAGACTTTTGTAGGGAGAATTGATGGCCAGAACTGGGAAGTACAGGAACTACCATACACTGAAATACACTCAGCAATGTTAGAATATAAGATTTCCAAGGATGCAACACAGACAGTGTTCCAAGATCTATGGGGTTTTGGGATTTTTCTTAGGAGCCTGTAGGAAATGGGTAAAGTTGTACAGGAAAAGAAAAAACCACCAGTGCTAACACCTGGATCTGCTGGGTGGTACAACAGAATGAGAGGCAATGGGAAGAAACTGGAATGAAGGAAGTTCCACCTGAATGAGAGGAAGAACTTTACTGTGAGGTGACCAAGCACTGGAACAGGCTGCCGAGAGGGGGTGTGGAGTCTCCTTCCCAGGGGATAGTCAAAACCCTCAATCCCAAGGATTGTGGACACAGTCCTGGGTTACCTGCCCTTGGGGATCCTGCTTGAGCAGTGAGGTTGGACCAGACAATCTCTGCGTCCCTTCCAACCCCAGCCATTCCGGGATTCTGGGATTCACAGGCAGCTGAAGCACTGCACAGTGGGCAAATCCAAGGCTCCTGAGAATATTTTCCTTCCTGAGGTTTCCCAGCGGTGCCCAGGGCTCACAGCAAACCCTTGGGATATGGTTCCTGCCAAACTGACAATCCCAAGTTATCACTCCCACATGTTAAAAAGGAACATTTCTATACTAAAATATCTGCGAAGTTCTGCCCAATTGCTTTACAACTTTATTGATTATAATTGGCTCTTGCTCCTTCAGCCCAAGAATTTCACACAAAATTCCAATTATACAATCCAGCATGAGACAGCCAGAGATACAGACCCTCTGCAGCTCTGAGGCAAAAATCAAAGGGCTAAATCAAAAACTGGCTCACACCAAGTCTATTCTTTGTGCAGTCAACCAAGACTAATTAATGCTTTTAATGGCAGTTTACCCCTTTTGGCGCCATAAATCAGAGCAGGCAGCTTTTCTGAATTAACAAAAGAATCTGTGAAAGGTGTAGCTCATTAAGCGCACTCCCAAATTCAAATGCACTTAATCAGAACCAGGTACATTGAGCAGGACTGTACTCGAGGAGCAGAGCAGTCTGCAGGTTGTACACAGGGCACATTCATTCATCAACACAAACAAGGCTGGCACACCGGGAAGAGGGGCTGAATTATACATCTGAGGGAAAGGCCCCTGCTTCCAGCACGGCTTTTGTGAGAGCAGGAATGTGCAGCACGCTGCGGGAAGGCGCCGTGGAAAGGTGGAGGGAACAGGGAGGATGTTTCCCATCAGCTCACCTCAGCCACAGAGTCCTTGACCAGAGCTGCTGCTGCTGCTGAGCTGTTGGAGCAGTTCCAACACCTGGCACCAAGCTGATCAGAGGGATGGAGCAGCTCTGCTGCAAGGAACGGCTGAGAGAATTGGGATTGCTCAGCCTGGAAAAGAAAAGCTTTGGGGATGACCTCATTGTGACCTTCCAGGACCTGCAGGGGACCTACAGGAAAGATGGAAAGAGACTCTTTACAAGGGCCGGGAGTGATAGGACAAGGGGGAGTGAAGCCTGCTCTCAAACTGACAGAGAGGTTTAGACTGGATCTTAGGAAGGAATCCTTCCCTGTGAGGGTGGGGACGCCCTAGCAAGGGTGCCCAGAGAAGCTGTGGCTGCTCCATCTCTGGGAGTGCCCAAGCCCAGGCTGGAGCAGCCTGGGATAGTGGAAGATGTCCCTGCCCATGGCAGGGAGTGGCCCTGGATGGCCTTTAAGGTCCTTTCCAACCCAAACCACTTAGGGATTCTATGATGTACCTAAATATGCTGTAATATATCACATAGGGAAACTTCTTCCTTGTAGAAGATGATGGATTTATAAAAATTAATGACCCAGTATTGCATCCTGTGTGACACTCTTGCAAATACCTTTCTGAGTCAGATCAACACCTCTACCAAACCCTCTTTTAAAATGTTTTTGCCACAGTTTCTTCCCAATATCCCATCTAATCCTGCCCTCTGGCAGTGGGAAGCCATTCCCTGTGTCCTTTTCCTCCATCCCTTCTCCCCAGTCCCTCTCCAGCTCTCCTGGAGGGCTCTGCAAGGGCTCTGAGCTCTCCCTGGAGCCTTCTCCTCTCCAGGTGAGCACCCCCAGCTCTCCCAGCCTGGCTCCAGAGCAGAGGGGCTCCAGCCCTGGAGCAGTTCCATGGCCTCCTCTGGACTGGCTCCAGCAGCTCCTCGTCCTTCTGCTGTTGGGGGCCCCAGAGCTGGATGCAGCACATAACTTGGCTTGACAGAAATCATTTTCCATATCACATGTTCTCTGAAAGGAATTTTGTTCTCCAAAACAGAGCTGGCAGTGCAGGAAAACTTCAGATCTGTGAACAAAGGATTTGCTCCTGCACTAAAAAAATCCACTAAATGATGTTCCCAACAGCATCAAAGTGTCCAAGAGCTGCTGGCAAAATGCTCCACTTCAGCTCTGGATTCAGTGCATTCCCAGCCCAGTGAAGACCTCACCAAGCTGGCAGAAATGCTCAGGAGACTTAAAGCCCAGAAATTTTCCAAATGAGTTCAGAAACGTTGAGGAGCAGAAGTATAAAGTCCAGGCCCAGTTCCAAATTCCACTCACACACACTGGATAAAAACCAGCCTAATGTAAAGGCACATTTAAAAATATTTACATCAAACCAAACCATTACAGAGATAAGAGAGGTATTTATAGAAACACATGGATTTTACACACACACACACACACACACACACCCCCCCACACACACACACCGTGTTTAACTATTCAATTGCTGGAATTCCAATTAGGATGTGGGGGAGTGGGGTATTTCCCAAGCAGGAAACAACCTAAGTAAGCTAAGACATGGAGCACTCACACATTCAAGTTTAACTCAATTTCCTGCACCTTTTGATTTCTGAATGAACACTGAGTCTAACAGGGAGGGGTTCAACTCTCAAAAGTAAATATCTGATGTGGCTGCTGGTGATCTCCAGCAGGGCAACCACAGCCTGGAGAGCAACTCCAATCTGCTTGGTCAGCCAAGTCTCCACAGGCTCCATCAATTCCACTCTTGAGCCTAAAGTTTCTTGATCTAGAGCTGGATTGGACAAGGAGCCCTTGGAGCAGGAGCTTTCTTATGCAAAGCCAACACTGCACATATTCCCACTTGAAACACAATCTTGTTCTCTGGATCTCCCATCAGTTCCAGTCTTATTTTGTGTCCCTTCTCCCACCTCACCACCCATCAAACCCACCCTTGGCTTTGCCTCTCCCCTTCCACAGCTTTGCATTTCTGCTTCTCAGACTCCAAATAAGCTGCAGAGCCGAAACAGGGGAAACCATGCAGAAAAAAGGGATAGGAGCAGCATCAAAGCCCCTTTTTTTAAAAAAAAAAATATCCTTTTTTCTAGGATGAAGAGGGGAAAAAGGAAGCAGGAGATGGACAGGGGATCACTGTTGCTGCCTCAAGGCTGGCACAAGAAGGAAAAAGCTTTTCTGAAATCCTTGGCATTTTCTGTCCCATCCCACCTAAGCTGGGGTGGTGGGAGAGGAAGAAATACCCAGATTTTGTCTGTGCCCAAAGAGGAGGCATTGATTTAGGGCAGCTTTTCCCAAAGCAGGGCTGGAGTGCTGAATTATTGTGAGGATAAGGGTCAGAGTGTGCCCAAAGCTTTGATCCCAAAGCAGTGCAGCGGACCCAAGAGCAGCTGACATTTAAAGTTCATGTCATTAAGTGAGCAGCAAAACGTATAAAATGGAAAAAAACCCAGAGTCAGCCCTGGTTTTTCCATATTCCTGCACAAGAACAGCTGGATGGAGTCAGACAGACACTTCAGCCACCCCTGTGTCTTTGCCCAACAGGGAAGTGTGAATCCCTAAGGGAAAATTGAAGGGCAGGCACACAGGGACATTTTCCCAGCATACTTTCCAGAGAGATTTCCTGAGGGAGTATGTTCCTGTTTCACAGCTCCTGTAGATAATGTTCTCCCACTATTATAACATATTAAATTCTCTTAAACACACACACACACACATATATATATATATGTATTTTTATATATAGGTACATGCCCAAAGGGCTTGACCTGCTCAGGTCTAACCATGCTGGGCACTATAAACCAAAATAAGGAGTTAAAATAGAAACTGCTCCAACCAAATTACGGTGCAAAGTTTATATTTGAAAACAGTGTTTCCAGCTTTCTTCTCCCAAGAAATAGAAACCATTAGAAAACAATTTGCCTGTCTCCAGGCAAATGACAGAAGTTTATATCAGGAATCGTGCCTGTGCCAACCCGGGGATTTTGACCCAGCTAATGAACACAAGTCTCCTTTTTAATATAAAACAAAAATGTATTATTTACTAGGAAGATATTAAGACTAATAAACACTAAAAAAAGAACCCCTCTCACAATTCTTTATAGGAGCAGCACATAAGTACTGTGTGTTTTACTCAGGCTGCCGAGGACCTGATGTTTATTAACTTTCTAAATCAACACAATAAAACACACCAGGCACAGTCTGCTGCTGGAGCTTCAGCTTATGCATTTCTTGACCCAGAAACCACTTCTCATTTTAAAATGTAAAGTGCTTCTGTAGCAAAGTTCATTTAATAGAAAGAAGAGTCCAAACCGTATCAAACAGCAACAGCTGCAATCTCCACGGCATCCAAGGCTTTCCTGTCTGGAGGGAGCAGGGAAAAGGTTTTGGGAGGAGCAGCTAAACCCAAGTGCTACAAGTGAAGGGCACAAAGACAGGGTGAATTGGTACCTCTTGGATACGAGCTTCCTTGGGATGGAGATAATCCGGAGAGGAGTGTGCCTGGGCAGGGAGTCTTCACAGCATTCCAGAGCTCTGCAGCAGCGAGGACAGAGAGAGAGAGAGAGACACACAGTGAGGCTCTGTGGAAAACCTGCCAGAAGAAAACACGGCTCTTCCCAGCTCCGAGTGGTCTTCACCTCCACTGGAGCAGAAGGAGGAATGGGACATGTAAGAAACGCAGGCAAAAAAAGGAGGAGCACTGGAGACGCAGGGTAAGAGGAGAGGGAAGGGATACCAGAGCTGGCAATAAGACCAAGGCCTTCCCAGCTTTCCAGAGGGAGAAAACAAAGTCCAGGCTTTCATTTAAATACTTGTTTACCAGCTATTTGTCAGGATTTGGGACTAAACAGGTTTTAGCCTGAGTTTTACATGTTACTCCTACATCCTCCCTTCCCAGCTGACACAAAAGCTCAGAGAACTGAAAATGAAATCCCTCAAAATGAAGTGCAGCACCCAAAAAAAGCTCTCAAGGCACTCCACATGCTTTATGCATTATAGGGAGGAACAGAAACCCTACTGTTCCCAAAGCAGGACCAGCTCCTCAGAACAGTTGTTTATTTTAATCAACCCAGTACCAAAAGGTTTACATTAAATATTTTTTCATGGTTTCTAACCACTGATCCTGCATTAGTTTACATTCACTCAAAAAACACTCTGGGGGAGAAAGCAGGAGGCAGAAAACCTCGAATCCAGTAAAACAACTGAGGTTTTCTTTGGGAGTGCTGGTACATCCCACCTTTCCCTGCAGAATTACACTACCAGACCCTTCAAGTCAGCTAAGGAAACAGCACAAATTTGTAAATGAACAGAAAACAGTGAAGTCTTCATTTTTATTGAATCTTTCTTTTTCCTGCCTCCTGCAGGAAGCCACCACCTACCATCAGACATGGCATCCTTGGAGAGAAGTCAAAACCCACCCTGCTGATGCTCCAATATCCCACTGGTGCTAGCAGGAGCATGAGCACACTCAGGGAAATGGGTCAGGAACATCTCCACCTGTTGCTTCCACGGGTGCTTGACTTCTGTGTTTCTACATTATAAGAAGCATATTCCTTGCTTGGAATTTCATTCTGGTTTCAGGCTTTTTGACCCGTTTTTATGGGCCCTCAATTCAAAGACAGAACCCTAAAATATCTTCCAGGAGAGAGAGGAAAGCATAAGTGAATTTCAGCAGAGATGAGGACTTGACAAATCTCATCCCATCAAGCTCTGCAGTGGCAAATTAGTCTTTCTCTGAGCACATTCTGTACTCAAAGTAGCCTCAGTGCTTCAGGAGGTACCAAATATAACACAGCCCCATTTTAACTTCCTTCCAGGAATACACACACTCATTTATCAAGAAGACGTGGGCTGCAGCTCCACTTCCAACAGCTTCGGTAACATTTTGTAAAATTAAACAAATTACTCCTTTTGTGGCAAGAAAGAAGCTGAAAATAAGTGTTCAAGCAAATGGGGGGAGAAAACCACCTCCCTCACATCTTCCTCCCCCCTTGGATTTCGGGAAAGCAAGCCTTGCCTGCTGCACCAGGCTCAGCATTAACCATGGGATCACCGACCGCTCCTTCTGCTGCTTTCACACCTCAATCCCCACACCTTGATCATTATTATTTCATTTCAGAGCTGCTCTGATGGCTCCGTTTGCTCCAAGTCCCCCTTTTGGAATATTTTCACATCCTTGTGTTTGTATAAACCAAGGAAGTCCACAGGCTCTTGCATACAAAGACTAAAGGTGTGTGTCCAACGGTGCTGAACGTCCGGAGGGTTCCCAGGATTTGCCACAGCCTTTAATGCCGAGGGATTCTCCAAACATTCCCCCTTTTGTTCGGCTCTGGCTGCTACAGAGCAGGACAAGAACCGTCCCCACCTCTCATTAACCTTGGTGCTGGATCTTTCTTTAGCTGCAACAGCATCAATACTTGCTTGCATCGTGCTGCCACTCAGCAGATTAACCCTTTTGCGATATTTTTTAGCTCCTTTTTCTGGTTTGGTTTTTTTTTTTCTGATCAGAAGTCAAAATGATTCAGTGCAGAGTGAGTGGATGCTGCTGCTGCAGAGAGAAACTGTGATAAGCTGCAGAGAAGGAGGCTGTCCAGCTGCCAGCACACATCCCTGCCCTCTGCCACTGCTCAAAAACCAGCAGGGAACAGTCAGGATTGGCCAAATTTGGATGTATTTGCAGAAAAACAATCAGTCCCGATCAGTGTCTTTGAGTGGAAGTGCAAAGACTTTCATTAAAGAGCGAGAAAAAACAAATGAATTTGTGAGAAAGTATTAATTTGGAAAATCTGGGGAAACAGCACAACGCTGAGAAGTCCTGTTGGCACAACCTTGTTCATCAAGAGGGTGATCTGGGATTAAGTCAGGGAAAACTTTAGGAAAACAGAAAAAACCAGTCCTGCCTGCCTGTGGGCCAACCTGTGCCAGGGCATTACCACTCTCACAGCCAAGAATTCCTTCCCAATATCCCACTTAACCCTGCCCTCTGGCAGTGGGAAACTGTTCCCTGAGTCCTGTCACTACAAGCTTCCATAAAAAATCCCTCTCCATCTTTCTTACCAAGTTAAGCAAAGACACCAAAGCAGGTTCCTGCAGCCCAGAATTCCTCCTTCCCTTCCCACTTTCTTCTTGCTATGAAAGAGATTAAATCCCTTAATATTTCCCAAAATTACTGCAGCTACTAAGTAGGGAAGCTCATTCCCTAATATCTTCATCAACTCCATGTGCTATTTCAAGCAGCAAAACAAGGTTTTTAATTCTATCCTCCTTCCTATGCCCCAAATTTAGTTTTCTTCTTTTGTTTTAGTGGCTACACTTCAGTGATGATCTTATTACAATTATTCTTCTATATTTCTTTTAACCCATTATTTTCATTCTTCTTTCCACAAAATTGGACTCCAGTGGTAGAAGCTGGGTAGACAGATTATAAAATAGATTGAGTTAATTAGATGTGGTGATTAAAACACCTGCTTTTGTAGATTGCAGAGGGTTCTGATAAAATAGTGGCAGCATAAAAATACACTCCACAATTGCTTATCAAATGGAGATAAAAACATTCAGCAAACGTCTGACATTCTGCAGGGTTAAATCCTATTCCACAACATTTTGGGTTCAGCCCTCCAAGTAACGAAACCTCACAAAATGGAAAGGGAAAAGTTCCCCAAAAGCCAACATTCACTTTCTTTACTGCCTGTTTTCAACAATCTTCCCAAACTTCTTCTAGAACTGACTCTGGAATAATTATTTTCACTTGTGCAAGTTATATACTATAAGGCAGCTCGGGGTTTCTAAGTCACAAACGACTTTGTAATGAAAAGAGAACAATTTCATTATCCAAGGTTATTGTTAATTGAAGGAAATATTAACTGTACTACTGACAACAGTCAGCCTCCAGAAAGTGCAGCATTAAAAATTATATGCAGCCGTTGTCTTAGAAATAAAAATAAACCTTTCAGTGAAAGCAGCCTCAGTGAGACCCTTTCCTCTATTAAAAAAAAAAAAAAATCGAAGCAAAACACTCCAACTCAACCCTTCCCTGCATTACAAAAGAGGGATTAATGAGAATCTATTTGGACACTGGGAAAAGCCCTGGCAGGTTCATTGTGAAGGTTAATTCAGACCCCTGTACTCATACAGGGAATGGAATTAAAGGAACAGAATTTCAAGGCAATAGTGAAGGGTGCAGTGTTCAGCTCTGAGCAAGGAGACACCACAGAGAGGATACCAGAGACATTTCTCATGGAGCCTAATGCACTTAGGACCTAAATTCTGGAAGAATAGGGCAAAATGTTAATGAATATATACAGATTATCCAGAATGGATCAGAATTCCATTCTGTTCAGGGCACATTTGAAAAAAAAAACCCAACAAATTAAAGATCCACCTGGAGCAGCTGGAAGTGAAAACATCTGTGCAAATACCTAGCAGGAAATAAAGGCATGGAAAGAAATAATTTTGGAAGGCAGAGAACATTGCAGGACACCACAGGATCATTCCTGGCTGGAAACGCCTTCCCGTCTTTCCTCTCCTTAAAAACTGGCAGTTGCCTTTGTGCCACCAGGACTGGCCCAGAGCTGTACCGAGACCTGGATTAGGGAAGGGACCCAGGTTAAAAACCACCTGGGTTTGCTGTTCCCTGATCTGGTTCACCAGAAGGCCCTGGGAGAGCTGGACTGGCACATCCTGAGGAGCCCAGCTCCGGGAACAGGTGGCACAGGAGGAGGGAAAGTCCCAGGGACAGCTTCATCCTGGAGTTAGGAAATACTGGACACAGCCAAAAGAACTGGCCTGGAGCAAGAGGGGCAGCACCAGCAGGAATTCACCCCTGGATTCCCCAAACACTGATGATGCTCGGGAAGGAAAGGCTCCCAGGCCTGCTTCCAGCTCCTGAGCTTTCCTCCTGCCAAAGACCCATCTCTGGCACTCGTCTTGGCCGACTGGTGGAGGAGTTGAAATTGCTGGGAATCACCAGCAATGGCTTTGGCCAGTCTGGAGGGCAAGGAGTTTTTAAGGAAGAGGGTGAAAAGGGCCCTGTGCTTCAGCAGCACTTGGCACACATCCACCACGGGAAAACATCCCTCCAGGAGAACTCCATGGAATAACACACAGTGACTCAACATCTCCAGGTGTGCAATGAGCTTCTAGAATTAGATGGTTCTTGAAACTCCAGAGTCCTAAATATCCCAAGATCTTCCTTAGCTTTTTACCTGCAGGATCCAAGTGAGAACCCAAGAGGCAAGTGAGGAAATCATTAAACTGGCCAAGTTGGGCATCGTCCTTTCTCCAGGAACACCCTGTTGGCTCAGCCCCCAAGAAAGATGAGGGACACACATCAGGATTCTGAATGTCACCCCTGACCACACCTCCCTTTGACATCACTTCTACTGTATCCTTAGAATAACTTTCCCACTTGGAGGATGCCAGCAGAAGGCCAGAAGGGCAGAGTGAGCTTAGGAAAAGCAGCAAATCCCATCCGCATTTTTACTTACTCACAGTTACTGATTAAAAAAAAAAAANCGTCATGAAGAAAAAAAAAAAAAAAAAAAAAGGAGCCTAATCTCCTGGAGAACTGGAGGGGTTGCTTTTGGAGCCAAAGAGCAGGAAAAGGACAACTGCTACTGAAATATCAGCACTGGGCTCCCTGCTCCTGTTGAGCTCTGGATTTCAGGTGCCAAACGGGGAGTCGATGCAGCAGCAGGACGGGTGGATTCAAGATATTTAAGGCAGACACTCTAATCTGAACTCTTACCAGCAGATAAGAGAGATTTAAGCAGAGTGAGAGCTGGTTTGCTTTTATATTTAGCTCTATTTAAAATACACTCATTTCTCTACGGCCAGTCTTTCAAACATGCCAGTTTGCCAAGAAATATCGCTCTGCACCACATCTGCCAAAGTTTGTAATCCAGAAAAATACACACTGGAGATAAATGCCCTCATTCTTGATTTTCACTCCATTGTGTTTAGAAAAGGAAAGGGCACTAAGTTCTAGTCTGCTTTAATAATCTACTTCAAATTACATGAGCCATCTTTTGAGAAGCGTTTTCCTTCAATCTCCAAACTCAGAATAATTGGAATATCAGAATCATCCAGCTGCATGTATTGCTGAGTAGCAGAGTTTGGGGAGACAGATCCTACTGCCAAGAGAGCACAGAAAATAAGGACTGAGAGCCCCTTCCAGTATGTAAAGGGTCCCCCTGGAGCCTTTTCTTCTCCAGGTGAGCACCTCCAGCTCTCCCAGCCTGGCTCCAGAGCAGAGGGGCTCCAGCCCTGGAGCAGCTCCGGAGCCTCCTCTGGACTCTCTCCAGCCGCTCCAGGTCCTGCTGCTGCTGGCCCCAGGGCTGGGGCAGCTCTGCAGGTGGGGGCTCACCTGAGCTCAGGGGCAGAATCCCCCCTCTCAACCTGAATTCCAAGTGAAGAACAGTCCTTGATCCCTTCAGGATGCTTTTCCACTGCAGCCACACAAGGCAGCACTGAAATCTTTTCTCCACCATCCTCAATGAAAACATGACAACAAAATCAATTTGGAGATTGTTATATTGACAGAGACACTTCCTGCTGGAGTTATTTCCATCTGAAAAACCAGCTGAGCCACACTGATGAAAACATTGTTTAAACTGTGATTCTGCAAGGAAACCTTTCAGCTCTAGAAAATTCACCCATTCCAGCTGTCATGTATGTCTTGGGAAAAGGAGTTCCGGTTAAAAAAGGGCTTCACAAAACTGACTGGTTGGTTTTTATTTATCCATAAAGTTTCTCAAAGCAACATCTGACTATTTATCAGGTGTTTTGCCTTCCATTATACCCAAAGCACACACATTCTGCCATACCTGAGCAGCATCCCTGCGCTGAACCACACTTCATTAAGTAATTAATTGAGCGATTCAGACAGATTAGGTAGCAATAAAAATTATTTTAAGGTGAGTAACTGCCTTTCCATAGAGGTGTTCCCAAAGTTCCCCACAATCTTTCAAGGCCTTTAATTACTTTCAATAACAAACTCACTTCAGAGCTTAAAAGCAATTAAAAATGAGTTAAGTCAACATTTCTTTCACTGGGGTTTATTAAGCACTTGTTTGAAGCAGTCCCAATCTCTCCTTCCTTTAGAAGTCATTGGCAATTTCTGTCACTGTAGACTTAATTTTTGTTCACTTGATTCCCTGTGCCACACAGGGACAGGTATTACAGTGCTGGTGGAAAACTCACCAAAATTTAGAGCAATAGTCCCCAGTTTTTGAAGAGATCATAGAGGGGAGCCCCCAGCACTCAACTACTTCACCTTCCTGAACACTGCACATGGATTATAAAAATTCCTGATAATACTGGAGCAAAATAACAAGCTTTCCTCCAGCTTTTGCAAAGGACTTTAATCACTTCCTGTTCCAATCCCAGCACAGACCTTGCCTAAGGCACGTTAATCCTTACCCCACACATTTAGTTCCTGCAGTCAGGTCAGGTCACCAAGCAGGCCAGAAACAGTCCCTTATTAATTATTTAGTCACTGCAGAGTGTGGATTTCCTCATTTCCGGCATGGCCATTTCCCAAGTTTCTGGTGTGTCGTGGTGCTCCTGAACTTTTCCACTGGCTCCAACAAATCCACCTTCTCATTCCAAACACTTTTCTCTGCCAGCATCTCCCCGATGTTGTCCTCCTCCATCCTACCCTAGACCTACATATTCCACATGCTCCTCTGTTTTATTTCCCACTCCTGACTCCTATTTGAAAACTACTTTTCCTTGCACAAAACCCCCTGGACTCAGGTCCAAACAATTCCTAAAAGTGTATCTTTTTCCATTCTTCTTCACACAACAGGCAGTGTTTCAACTCTCACGTTATTCAACACGGGGGAATGGCTTTAAACTGTCAGAGGGCAGGGTTAGCTGGGATACTGGGAACAAATTCTTTCCTGTGAGGGTGGGCAGGCCCTGGCACAGGGTGCCCAGAGCAGCTGTGGCTGCCTCTGGATCCCTGGCAGTGCCCAAGGCCAAGTTGGACGGGGCTTGGAGCACCCTGGGATAGTGGGAGGTGTCCCTGCCCATGGCAGGGGGTTGGAACTGGATGAGTTTAAGGTCCTTTCCAACCCAAGCTAGTCCATTATTCCATTGACTTCTTTTTGTATTACCTTCTTCCATGTAAAATGCAACTTCCCTGGGAAAGGACCATGTCAGATCCCCTTTTGCCTCTCCACAGTGAGAAATATTCCAAAGCAAAGGGGAGCACCTGAGCTTGTCTTCAAGTGTCCTTGCTGTACCCTCCCGCTGAGAACCACGGAATCCTTAAGGCTGGAAAAGACAGCCAAGATCATCAAGTCCAACCTTGAAAAGCTAGAAAAGCCACAATCAAGCTCCAGACCCTGAGGAGCACCAACTCCTCTTAAACAGCCTGAAAATGTGCTGGGGGAACCACAAGAGAGAACGGCAGCAGTGCCCCTCTGGCAGAGATAAGAAATCAACCATATTATACAGACCACTGTCTAATCTCACAAACATATTTAGAAGCTCATCTCCCACTGAACCAACAGAGTTAAATTCCTAAATTCCTCTGCAGACCAGAGAAGCACAGTTCTTTGAGCTGGCTATTTCACATTTAATGTTTGTTGCATGTTCTGGAGAACATCCAAATGTACCAAAACCTCCAAACACGCCACAGTCACCAAACCTTTGCTTCTACTGCTCCTCTGCTGCTGCTGTTTCCACAGGAATTCCAGTCCAGGCTGTTTTGGTAAGGGTGACAGGTTCAGCCATTTTATGCTTTCAGCAATCAGAACACAGCTCCATTTTATTTCATGCACTGCAATCAGAGTTTTGCCCTTAGTTTGGCAGCTTTTTATACTGTGCAGTAACAATTAACTCCCTTTGGCATAATTCATATGAATCACTGATTTAATACAGATAGCAAGGAAAAAGAAAAGACCTATTAAGTCATCTAAATGACCCAAGCAGCACCGCTGGATTGTTCTCAGCAGCACATTTGCTGTGCCTGTTTGAAATGTGCTTGCACAGCACAAGTACAAAAACTGTCTGCAGAGCAGACATGTTTCACTAACAGATGCTCTAAGTCAACAAAGCTTGGAAATCTTCAGTTTCTAACTAAATGTTGTACTGCACTTTCACTCCTCCAAACAGGCTTTAATGTTTCTTGAGGGGGTGAGAAGGGGATATTTGTATTGCAGGAGAAAATACTTCCCTGACAATTTCCAAGCTGGATCTAAGGCTTGCATGCCCAAAGCAGGACCTGGAATATCCTGGGGCCATCTCTTGAGAGGATAAGGATGCAATGCAAGAGGATGTCCAGTTCTAGGCATATAAATAATACAGACATGCAGTGTTCAGGATGGGTATTGGTGGTTTTTTTGGTGTTGTTTTTGTTTTTTATCTTTAAAAGAAAATAAGGTGGGACTTCTCTGATGGAATTCCAAGAGCCAAACTCCTGGCAGATGTGTTTTCTAATCTAAATCTTTCTAATGGAGATTCCCATGTTTCCTCAGGCAATAGCTCAGGTTTGGGGTTGTTTTTCCTGTCTCACCACAAGTTTTCCTTCTAATCCATCCATGGGTTTACAGATGGTGAATGCTACCCCACCTACCAAATCCTTGAGAGATGGAATTTAGAAGTGCTGGTCCCACTGTGAACCCTCAGGGAGGGCTCACACACATCCTTGGGGTGAGATTCACGGTGGGATCCTTGGGGTTGTCCTGAGCATGGCCAGGATTTGGACACAATGATCCTTGTGGGTCCCTTCCAACTCAGGATATTCTGTGATTCCATGATTATATCCTGGAATAAGCAGCCCTCTGGGAACATCAAACCACTGACCTTTACTCATCCATCTCACAGGAGAGTTCTCATAGGGATCTGGAAAACCTTCCTAAATCCAAGGGAACAATATCCACCCTCAAAGCTGCTCAGCTCCCTACTGGGAGCAATCAAGGAACTACCAGGAGTACTGTGGCAGGATGAGAGGTGTTTGTAATTAAGCACCTCTGCACAAATGCAGATTAAATGTGCCCTGTGCTATATTTGAGTTTAGCAGAGCCTGACTCTGCTTTTGCTGGCACAGCTTGGAAAGCTGTGACCCAAGGGGAGGGAGCAGAGGTTTGTGCAAGAAGTGCTAAAACAAAGCTAAGCAAAATCATTTCACAGGCCACTCCAAAAGCTCCCCTCCGTGTGCTTCCTTGACCCACTAAAAGCCTTCTGCAATAAACAGCCAAACACACAGATGTCCACGGCCCTCCTGCAGAAACCATTTGTGCCATAAACAGGACATAAACTGGGGGGGAGAAAGCAATGCTGTGAATGTGCAAGAATTACAAGTCCTAAATTTCACTTTGTACCTCACAATGCAGCCACTGTTCCTTCACAGACTCACTGTTCCTCCATAGAAAGGTTTCTGAGGGGAGATCTGTGATTTGGCAGGACCTCGAGAACCACCATGGGAAGAGAGACCAAAAACCAGAAAAGTGGCTAAAAATAAGTGGGAAAATAGAATATCAGCAAAGAGCAAGGGAAAAATCAGGAAAATCCTGTCAGGAACGACACCAAAGAAGGATCATTGTCATGAGAACTAAGATCACCAGATGACTGCTAAGACAAGGAGTTATTGGGAATAAATCACCTCAAAGCAACATAATCAATGTCTGTCTCTTCTCACAACAGTGACAACATGGTCCCTGTGCCACCATGGCAACCTACAAGGCTTTAGAACAAAACCTCTGGGACAGCAAATCCCAGATAACACTGACTGTAGAACACATCCAGGAGAAATTGGACACGATGCAATCCTGCACTGAATAATGGGAAGAATATATTAATGACCACCAAATTTTGACTGCAAGCCCATAACAGCAAGAACAAAGAGCAACACAGAAGTGTCCATGAACACCTGGGATTCCTAAGAATCACCATGTGCTCGCCTCTGCATCAGGAGCAGAAGTGCTTCCGTTGGATATCCACCACAATTCCACAAGCACAGACCAACACCTCATCCCACTCCATGGGTCAGCTCCGACCCACTGCCTTCCTCAGCATCCTCAGCATCCTCAGCACCACCAGACTGACAGGGCCTTGCATGTCACATCCTGTCACATGTCATCAAATTGTACTGTTAACATGATTATCACCATGGGTCCTGCTGCAGGTTTGGGGGCTTTTTCCCCAAGGAAAACAAGTTCCCTGCAGTCACCCTGGAGACACTGAGAGAAACCAGTTGTTGGTCCCCTGAGTATAAATCATTGTCCTTGTCACGATCATGACCACTGCTGTGTCAGAATGCACAAGAATTAGCTCTAGAAAGTGTCTGTACTGTAAATTTCAACACTGGAAAAAAGCCTCAGATCCTTAAAAACCTCCTTGTTCAGCTACAGTAAGGAAGAAGACACAGAGAAAAAACTTGTATGAGTAATAGGAGAGATGTTCAGTGCTACAGATAATGCAGGAAAATTTATCCTCCCCCCTTTTACACGGCCCAAAAATGAGTAATTATGTGCCAGGAGATATCATCTACTCCACAAATCAAGTCACTGAAACTACAGACTAAAAATTGTTTTTAAGAAAGTCAATTTATTAGCGATTACTGTGCAGACAGACATATGAGTGCTCTTGTGTACTTGCTGCATTAACAACCTCTCAAAAGCCACAGGAAAAGGAAAATCAATACTGTGTATTTTTTCTCACATCAATTTATCTACTGCTGAAAAAAAATAACTCACTTCTGTGTATGCCACACATGACATATCCCAGGTTTCCTCTGAGCAAGGAAAATAAAACAAGCTTTTGCTGGTTTCAACCAACCAAACCCTGCCTTGCTGGACTCAGATTTTGCTTTTGATAAAACCTGAAATAAGACTTGAACAAACTCAGAGCAGTCTCAGGCAGCTTGGCACTGGTACACAGAGCCTTTTGTTACTGATCCTGCGGTGCTGGCGCAGCGCTGGAGCCCATTAGCAGTGAACGGTCCACTAAATATTTCATGATTCTGGATTTCAGACGTTTCCCAGGACAGGTTCTATCACTACAGATCCTACAAATGGGCATGACAGTTGCTAAATAAAGGATATCATGCAGAGTAGCCTCTCCAAAGCACTCCCAGAGCCTCCACCCAGGAATCAATCTCTATATTTTTTACATATATATATATATATGTCTCAAAAGTATGTATTTCTTTCCAATTACAAAACACAAATTTTCTCTGCATCAAGTCTTTCAGGCTGCTACTTTGACAGGAATCAAAATAAATCCCAGGATGGCATTCCCTGTCGAGCAGACTAATCTTGTTCCCTTCATTTTCTTTTTCCAGGTCACCAGTTTACTTCCCTCAGCCGAGAGCTCCCCACAGACTCTGGGAGGGCGTCTTAAAGAGCTCTGCAGCCATCACTAAATCCTAAAATGTTTCCGCCAGATCCCAAATGGGGCAAAGTCCTAATGCTGCAGCTTTTATCCTCTGGGCCGGTACAATTCCCCAGGAGGCAGCCTTGCCGCTTTCCCACCGGGAATGCACGGCCGCAAAGCCTGCCCGGCGGGACACGGCTTTCCCCAGCCACGGCGCAGACGTGTGCAAATCCACCCAAATCCGCGGAGAGGAGCGGCTGGAGAGCAGCCTGGCAGCCGGGAATTGGGGGTGCTGCTCAGCCAGCAGGGAGGGCAAACCACAGCCGGGGAAGCACCAAAGAGCCTTTTTGAGGAACCCCGAGGACTGGAGCTGAGCGTTCCACCTTTGCTCAGGTGGAACTGAGGGTGACACTGAGGCGCTGATTCTCCTCCCAGAGACACTTCCATGGCCACTTGGCTCTCTTGCCTCTCCCAGGCAGGCGGATAATCCCGCCCGGGGCCAGGCTCCTTACGGCAAAGCAGCTTTGTGGGCCGCCAGGAGCCACTCGCGCCTCAGACAGGCCTCGCGCCGGCCTTCACTCGCAGGGCTGCCTTAAGCTCATCTAAGCTCCAAATAACACGGCCAGAAACGTTCCCTAAGCCTCAGAGATCCACAAATCAGCACAAGGAGAGGTGGGAACAGAGCAGGAGAAGACATCCCCTGGTGGGAGCCCTACACAGTGACACAAGGTAGGCCGCTCTTTGAGACGGGCAGCTGCTGCGGCCTGGTTTTGCCATGATTTTTATTCTCTGCCCTTAAATCAGAGCTCTCACACCAGCAAGGCGCCCATTTCTTCACTTCTCCCGTGCTTTGCATGACCCCCTCTCCCTCCCCCTGCTCTGCAGTCAAAGGCCTGCAGCCGTGTGGCCAAAAAGAAATCACCACTGAGCTCCAAAGTCAAACGTCCCCATCCACCAAACACCAAAACCTGGAGCAAAACCTGGTTTTTCATCAAAATTTGGCTGAGGCTGACCCCTGCACTCACAACCTGTGGGGAAGCAGCCGACAAGCAGATGTCTGGATAAGCCTTGTCTCTTTAGGAAGCTACAAATGGAACCAGCCATCACCAGCATCTATGTTTAGACCCAATATTCCAAACAATCCCTCTATTTGCAGTTCTTTTTTTTTTTTTCCCTTCCCCTCCTGAAGCTATCTCTGGCAGAAGAATGAAACAGCTGCCACTGAGAGCAGGAATTGAGTTAAAAGCTGAAGAAATGCAGCGCTGGTAGCAGAGGTGACGCACCAGCTGGATGCATTCCAGGTCACTGCAGCCTGGCAGGCTCTCCAAGAGGACATCCCAGCGGACCTCAGCAGCACAGTTGGATTTTTTTCCCCACGTATGCAAAAGCCATAACTCCTATGGAGCCAATCATTTCCCTCTGGAAGCCCTGCAATTCATTTTTTAAATGGTTTGCCAATCAGGTTATTATGTTCAAGCTAAGGGAGGAAAAAACCCCACAGAAAGACTTCTCGTGGGGAAAGCATTCCGCTTGGGGTTTTACTTGTCTTCCTGTGCCAAATTGGCAGGAGAGCTGTATAATTACAGCACTTTTACAAACAAAATTAATGTACAGCAAGTCTGTACATGGCCACCCTCCCATCCATGGATTTTATGGAGAACAGAGCAAAAGGATGCCAGTTTTATTTCACAGTGAAACCACTCTCCCAAAACAGAGTATTTTTAAGGAAAATCTCTGTGTGCTGCCACGGACTGTAGTCTCCTCTTCCCCTTTAAAAGGCAGACAAACTTCACAAAGCAAGAGCCCCAGAGAACAGGGCCAGCATCCCTCAGAGCTATGTTCTCACACAGGGATCTGGATGCACATCAGCACATGAGATGTGGCCATAGAGACAGAGAAGGGCTATTTTGGATGTTGGTAAGGATAAAACCTTCTTTTGTTATACATCTGACCAGGAAGCCCTATTTTTTAGACTAAAATATAACCAAATACATGTACTAAAAAACAATTCTCAGAAAAAGCCACCTTATTATATATTAAAGGTTTATTTCCCTTTATTAAAGCAGCACATCGGTTCCACTAAGATCCACAACCAGCTTCCAAGAACCCTCTGCTGCTGTCACAAATGTTCATTCTGTGGATCCTAATTTCTCTTTGTTTTCCCTGTCACATTCAATCTATCTCCCATTCATGAATTATAGACTTGCCTGATTTCCCTAACGTCACCCAGGAGTCTACAGTAATTCAGGAACTCGGCAGACACTGGGGAGGTCCAAGTCCTCCTTTAGGATGAGAACAGACTAAGGCACATAATTCCCCCCTGACTGAGCTGGCCACATACCTTTCCCTTCTTTTCCCTCCAAAATTCCACTCCTAGCAATTTACTCATGAGGTGCTGAGGAGGTGAAGATGACACACGTGTGTGGTCCCACAGCAGAAGACAAAACCTGCCAGGAGTTTTGGCTCTGTAGAGAAAACAGGTTGCCCAGAGAAACTGTGGCTGCCCCTGGATCCCTGGAAGTGTCCAAGGCCAGGCTGGACAGGCCTTGGAGCAGCCTGGGAGAGTGGAAGGCGTCCCTGCCCATGGCAGGGGTGGAACTGGATGGGCTTTGAGGTCCCTCTCAAACCAAACCATTTTGGGATGTGATTCCATGATTCCCTTGTTCCCAGCAACACGAGACACATCCCCATTTGCTCCAGAGTCCCAACCCAGATTTTTTTTTTTTTTGGAAGCAGAACAAGGACCGTCATTTCAGCAGCACCCCCACAACACTGGGATCATTGAAGAATTTACTCAGTGACCTTTCAGCAGCAGATAAGCACACACACTCCTTAAACATTAACTCCTTCTAAACCTGTATTCATTTTAGCATTTTTTGGACACTGACACAACTTTAATTTAAGAGCAAGAAATGTCAGAAACATTCCACTGCTTCCTTCAGCTTCTGAGAAGCTCAGCACAGCAATTAAACCACGTGTGGACTTAAACACAAGCTCAAGAGCTGCTGCACTGACAGCTTCTCTCCAACTCTTCATGGTCCTTTACAATGGTAAGAGGCTTTGTTTTTATTGTTTTGGGGGGTTCAAGTCATCTTATATATACTTCCCTGGCAGTTCTCTTGGGGGAGGTGAAACATCTTTTAAAGAGGATTTTAAATTATTTTAATCTGAACAGCGTTTATAAACATTTCCCACTATACAGCAAGAACAATCTGTTGTTGGTGGTGCATTAATCCTGGCGAGCACTTGAAGGGCAGAAACACAATGGGGTGAAATTGTTACAGATGGCCTCGGGGTTATTCCAATACTTGAACAACTGGAATAATGGGGTGGAATTCAAAACATGGGCCCAAGCTTAGGAAACGCCTCACGATAAGATCACGGCGCCCAAAAAGATGAACATAAAACTGTGGAAGAGGAGACAGTTGTGGAAATTAAAAATGAGCCTTGTAGAAGCACAAGAAGTATTTTCTAGCCCAGATGGANCAGAAAAATTATCTTTCTTCCATGTGGACAAGTAAAATTTCACAAGGTTAGAGAACAACCCAGAACTGGCAAAATGGAAGAGAGGACAGATAATCTAATAGGCCTTTTCTATCTAATTTTTATGATTCTTATGAAAAATGACCTGAATAAGTGAAGTTATTTGCCCTTGTCCTCTTTGTTCATATTGGATTTAGTCATAAGGGAAATCCTGCCAAGGATAGTATGTTTTACTCAATTTACTACCCTTTGTGATTGCTCTATAAAATATTGGATACATGATAGGAAAGGTTATGGAGGTTCAGGGCGGGGGGTTTGTGCAATGGAAAAAGAAGGAGCACATCGAGCACTTGCTGGCAGTAAAAATTAAGACAACAAGAACTGATGGAATTTTCTGAGGAGAGTGTTTATCTATGGGTCCACTTCAAAGGATTGTATTTAACCTGAATACAGTGTAACTTTAAAAAACCAGCAATTGACTATTAAACAAACAGTCTCTTGCAACATTTCAGTTCCAAGTAGGTCACAAATAACACTGGAGTCAGGAGCTCCATCTCTCTGCTGCACAAACTCTGTAATTGCCAGAAGCTGAGGTTTCCTTTGAATTCCCAGTATTTATTATGCTGCTACTTTTGGACTCTCGCCGTTAATCATACGGTTACACCGCTCCTGCTATTACAGCAGAAGGCAAGAAACCAGAACCTGCTCCTCCAGGCTTTTTGCATTTGTTGTAGCTGACTGAGCCTGAGCTGCGAGTCCCCTTTGCCGACTCCTTCCATGGAAGCCACCCCCAGCCCCAACATCTGTGCTGCCAGAACCCGGGTCATGCACAGTGCAGCCCCCGAGCCGTAAATAACCCGGAGAGCTCCGGCAAAGCCCAGGTGCAGCCGGCCGCCAGCACCGCCGAGCCGCTCCCGGGGACTCCAGCACACCGAGGCTGTTCTCCCAAAGCTATAAAGGCTGACCATTGTCATGCAGGATCTGTTAAACCCCGGGAACTGATTCCCTGTGCACCCCACTCCGCATGTTGTAAGATTCCAGGGAGAAGTTGGGGCATTCCTCCCTTACCATTCAATCCTACCCCAAAAGCAAGAGCCTGGGAACTTGCAGCTGCGCCGGGTTGTAATAAGTGGTGTCAAAAATTCCAGGAAAATGAGTACCACATGTCTGAGAAGCAAGGCCTTTTCCTGGGCTGACCTTGGAGGCTGAAGGGCTGCCCCTTTCCTGACAAAAGGATTGCAGGAAGAAACACATCCCGAGTGTAACCACGCGGGTGAGATCCTGCAGCCCTTTGCCACAGAGAGCACGAGTCGAGTGTTTGGGATGAGATGGGATCCCATTTCTCAGGAGCTTCCATAAAAGCTCAACAGACTCCCACAGAGTGGGTCTTCTTACCTCACAGGCTTTGGTTTTTTATGGGGGATTCAACAAATCACTGCTGCTCTGGCATCCCCCATGGGTTTATTAAGGCTGTTCTTGGAATGGATACTGGGGGACAAAGGCGGAACAGAAGCCCTGACTCACCTTGTGGAGGGTGGATTTTTTGCTGCCGCTGGAAAGGTGGATGTGCTCCTCTCCAGCTGTGTCAGACATGAGCATCAGAAGGCCTGGAAATTATACATGTTACTCCTTAACCTCTTTCACAGCAAGGTCCTCCTGACCCTTTACTTGGGATTAAATTACACACATTTACAAAAACTAATTGTCTACAACGCATTCCAATTACAAGTCTAATTATACTTATCTAACTGTTGCCTGACCGACTTGGTCTAGAATCAAACCATGCTTTTTTGCTTTATTCCATATTAATTTGGGCTGAAAGGCTTTCTGGAGTTCTGGAAGTTCAGAAATAGATAAAACAGAAGCATCTGAAGAGTGAGCAGATAAAAGGCCAGGCCAACATAGAAGAACTTGCCAAGCACACATCAGAAGGGTCCATCAGGATTTAAAAAATCTTGGACTCAAAAACTTTACTTGAATATTAATTGTTTCCAAAAGACCAAAAAAAAAAAAAGAAAAAAAAGAAAAAAAAGCTCAGTTCCAAGCTTCAGGAGGGTCTTTCATCCAAACAGAGGATTATGTCAGTCCCTCCTGATCTTGGAACATGAAAATCCATTTTACACTACTTTCCTTTTTGCAAGCTCTGAACAAGTCTATCAAAACCTTGCAGTTATGTATTAAGGCAACAATTACAACCAAACATAAGTGTCTAAATGGGTTTAAAGCAATATGGACCACTGTGCCCAAAGGTCAGCAATCAATGACTCCACATCCAGCTGGCAGCCAGAAACAAGGAAAACAGGGCTGGTACTTGGGCTTGTCTTGTCCAAAACCACCATTAATTGAGTAACAACACAGGCTGGTGTTAAGAGGAATCACAGGATGGTCTGAGTTAGAAGGGACCCTGAAGACTGTTACAACTCCAGCCTGGCCTTGGACACTGCCAGGGATCCAGGGGCAGCCACAGTTGCTCTGGGCACCCTGTGCCAGGACCTGCCCACCCTCACAGCCAAGAATTCCTTCCCAACATCCCATCTATCCCTACCCTCTGGCAGTGGGAGCCATTCCCTGTGTCCTGTCCCTCCATCCCTTGTCCCCAGTCCCCCTCCAGCTCTCCTGGAGCTCCTTTGGGCACCAAGGCTCTGGCTGGCCAATCAAGAGAAGTCATTAATGCTCCAAACTGCACACAGGACTTAGGAAAACCAGGTGAGGGAGCTGGACTTCCTTGCTCTGGCAAGGAGGAGACTAAATCCAATGTAAGCCCAGCCTGCAGCTCCCTAAACAGCAGCTACAAAAGTGACGGAGCAGAGGCACAGGAGCCTCTTCTCAGGCAGCCCAGAGCATCTTGCCCACCGTGCTCAGTGCTCAGGATCAGCCCAAGGATCAGATGAAGCCCAGGGAGGAAGGGATGCCATTCCCTCTGTGCCTGCTGCATGGACTATGCCCAAGTGAACATCAGCTATGCCCCATCAGAGCAGCCTCGGCAATTAACACCCTCTTCTCACCCATCAGTTCCCTGTGACAGAGTTCATCTCCTAAGGAATCACAGCGTGCATTTCGTTTTCTGCTCAGAATTTGCACCATCTAATTTACTCGCAATTAGCATAGATGATCTAATATTCCTTCCTGATCTTAATTCCCACCAAACCCATCAAATTCAATCTTCCTTTTTGTACACAGACTACAAAAGCTCGAGTCATTACAATTCCTGCCCGGTTCCACGCTGGTGTAAACGAGAGAATGAGACCCTTAAATTTCCAAAGAGCTTGAAGGCAGCGTTGCATTAATGAACCTCCTGGAACAACCATGTGTCTGTGAAGAGGAATGTCAACTACTTGTATGGCAGCCTTTGAAGGTCTCTCCAAGGAGGAAACGAGCCATCAGCCCCGACAAATTCCCCAGCTGGTGGGTTTTGATGGATCACAAGACAAACAGATCCGTACAAAGAGATGCTGGGATTGTTTTACAAGGCCTGCTAGCCCTGACCTCAGCTCTGCTCTGTCCTGCTCCACTCACACGGCCTGAGAAAAACCCCTTCAGGTGAGTGCACACGGATTTGGGGATGCAGAATGCTCGTGACAAAATCCAGGCACCACGAGAGCACTTCAATATCTGGGTAGGAAAAGGGGAAAAAAGCAGCATCGTTCATGTGAATGATTTGATGTTTATCTTCCACACCAAACAAGCTGAGACAGTTTCACACTTTAAACTTTCCAAAACAGTCCGAAAGAGGGACTTTGCACAAAGGGTGGAGGGACAGGACACAAGGAATGGCTCCCACTGCCAGAGGACAGGGATAGATGGGATATTGGGAAGGAATTGTTCCCTGGGAGGGTGGGGAAGCCCTGGCACAGGGTGCCCAGAGCAGCTGTGGCTGCCCCTGGATCCCTGGCAGTGCCCAAGGCCAGGCTGGATGAGGCTTGGAGCAGCCTGGGACAGCGGGAGGTGTCCCTGCCCATGGCAGGGGGTGGGAATAGATGATCTTTAAAAGGTCCCTTCCAACCCAAGCCATTCTGGATTCTGTGAAAACACCTGTCAGAACAATCCTGCTGCTGACATCCCAGTCTGTTTTGGGAGAAGGCTGTTGCTTTTCTCAGGAATTCAAGTCGAAAGTTGTTCTATGAACACAAACACTTGCACACCCCATGCTGTATTAATCTGAATTTCAGTTTCCAAGGGAAGTTTGACATTAGTTCCTAGCACACATCACCACTGAAATGTATCATTCTTTGTTTCCTACATAATAAAAAATTAAAGACTCTCAAATTACTAATTAGATGCCATTGCTTAAATAAGTGTGCACAAAGCAGTGACCAAAATAAAGGAGTTCTAATTTTAATGAAAGGACAGCAGTGTACAACTGATATTTGACCAAGCAGGGAGCAGAAATTTCTTTTAGGAGAACAAAAGCATAATTAAAAAAAAAAACCAACCAAACAAGTTTACAATCAAATGTTTTAAATCAGCAAGCTGGGATTCTTGACTTAACTACAATTAAAATCAGCAATAGATTTAAAAAACGGAATTAAAACCAGAAGTAGGTAAATGAAATAACCATTTCCTCTCCTGGCAGACAAAGCTCCAGAATCCCCTTTTCCAAAAAAATAGGAAATTTCAAGAGAAATTGAGTATTTAAAATAAATTACACCTGTTGCAGCCCTTCCCCATATAAAATACAATAATAATCCAAGATATTGTTTAAGGAAAACAATAAAAGGAAGGCAAAAACTACCTTTAATAGGATGGTGACTGGTAAAATGCAGCTGTCCCACCCTTCCCCACCAGGAATGCAGTCACACACAGGCTGTGTCTATACACAGGAATACAACAGGAAAAATTAAACCGAGTGTAACAACAACAAACAGAGTGGAATCCATTCAGATCCTCCCACTATCGAATTCCTTGGATGATGACTGTTGGAATGGGCATAAATTCAAAATACAAAAATCCAGAAGATAAAAGATGTCGGTTCACTGCCACCCTACCTTTGCTAGGACTGTGTGAGGCACTCGAGGAGTTCAGAGCATGATAAAAACCAGATTTTTCTTCAGCTCCCACCAGTACTCTGGAGTGGCACCAATGCCAAACCCCAGAGCAACAAAGGCTTCTGTGCCATATAACTAATCCTTGCAAAGTTTTTATCCAAGAAGCCTGAAAACAGCCTTGCAAGGGAAATTTCAATAATTCCTTTCCAGCTACATGGAAAACAAAAATCCAGGCAAACGACAGATCTTGCTCCAAGTCACACAAGGACTCAGCTCCTGTGTCATGCACAGTGCGTGTTGAGTCCCTGCTTTTGTCTTTCCCTGGCCTTGATGGCAAAGCATCTCTTGCCATCTCTTCCCCTTAAACCTAAAATAATACCTTGGCACACTGCAAAGGAGTTCATTTCCAAGAGAGAAAAACATAACTTTGCCTTTGACAACTGTTTTTTAGATGAAAGGATCCTCTTGAACAAGAGGATTTTCCGTACTGGAAAAAGGTGTGAAAGCTTCTCCTTGCCAAGTTTTAATCAGTATAATTCAGGACTAACTTCCCAAGGTTTGGGGTTTTCCCAGCCCCATGGGAGTTCTGCTGCTGAGGGATGAATAAAAAAAGGTCAATTCCACTGTGGATCCACAGCACTCTGTGAGCTCCAGCAGCTCCATTCATAATTCATGGTGTTGACACACCTACCTGCTGCTTGGGAAAGATGAGCACAGACAAACATGACATGGGGAAGAGCTTTTTCCTTCTGTCACTCTCGTTTGCACTCTCCCAACAAGAAGAAAAAAAGAAAAAAAAAAAAAAAAAGGAATAGGCTGAAGAAGCAGAGATTAATCCCAGAGGAAAAAATTTATTGCTCCCACGCAAGCCCCAGGCTGTCCAGAAGCACATGTGTACACTCAGAGAAAGCAAGTCTCACTTATTATTTTTAACAGGTAAACATGGTCATTCACCTTTGTAATAATCAGTTTGAAACTGCAGGGAAACAGACATCCCTGTGAAATGGGATACATCCCTGTGAAATGTAAACAGCCAAGAGTGTTTAGATGGTTCAAAAGTGAATGTTGTCAAACATGGAAAACTTCTGAAGTTCTGGTAAGTGGGGGAAACTGACAATAGGAAAGTGCTTAATTTATACAATTCCAGAATGCCTTGGGTGGGAAGGGACTTTAAACATCCCCCAGTTCCAACCACTGCCATAGGCAGGGACACCTTCCACCAGGTCAGGTTGTCCCAAGCCCCATCCAGCCTGGCCATGGACACTGCCAGGGGTCCAGGGGCAGCCACAGCTGCTCTGGGCACCCTGTGCCAGGGCCTCCCACCCTCACAGCCAAGAATTCCTTCCCAACATCCCATTTAACCCTGCCCTCTGGCAGTGGGAGCCATTCCCTGTATCCTGTCCCTCCACCCTTTGTCCCCAGTCCCTCTCCAGCTCTCCTGGAGCCCCTTTAGGCCCTGCAAGGGCTCTCAGCTCTCCCTGGAGCTTCTCCTCTCCTTCCCAGCTCTCCCAGCCTGGCTCCAGAGCAGAGGGGCTCCAATCCTTGCTCCCAGGGCTGCCCTCCAGCCATTCCCTGCCCAGCCTGGTTCAGGCTGTGTTAATTCCAGGAGGGCTCCCTCTGCTCCGAGCAAGCACCGTGGCCATTAGCACACGATGACAAGCTGGGGTCATGTCGTGGAACACTCCAGCATGTGGAGTAGCATGCATTTAGTTTGTATGCAATTAAGACCATTTCATTGTCTCATCAGGTTCCCTGTGATACCCAATTAAATAATAACACAAGGAAAGCGCTCTTAATTAATGAGGAAAATGCTCTACAAGCTAGACACAGGTGTGTGTGTATCTCAAGTAGGGCCTGAAACAGTTGAACAGATCATTTAATCTTTATTAAAAAAATCCCCACTCAAATTTGTATCTAATTACCTCAATAGCAGGAATCTTGCTCATTTCTTCCAAGGGGGTTAAATTTCTTTGCAGTGTTCAACAATCAAGTGGTTTATAAAAGACTCAAATTAAAACTGATACTTGGAGTGCAAGAATGATCACAATTTACACATCATTATTGTGGGGATGGAACAAATTTGGTTTAAACCATCTTTCTCCTTGCCATGTTTTCACAAAATCAATCTCCTCTATTGATATTGAATGAGCACATTCGTGTTTATTCTTATACCAGCTCTGCTGTTTGGGTTGAGCTAAATGAAAGCCCATCCCCACTGTTAGATTAGTCAGGGCAACATCTTAAGATACTGGAAAAAGGCAAAATATTATCCTGTGTCTCATCCTTACACACTTCAGTGAACAGAATAGCAAAATTTAACTGCAGAAAACAACACTTCCATCAGGTGCAGCAGTTTTGTACCTCAGTTTCTTCAGCTAAGTCAAGTGGACGTGGGTCCTTCAATGCATTAAACACACAAGGCCATTTCAGAGAACAGTATGGGAAATGATGTAGTCATTGTAGCTGGTATGGGCAACTTGGATAACCTTTATCTCCCACCTCCCATCGCTTGGTTTCAGTGACATTCCAACCTGAATCAGTTGCAAATAATCAAACCACAGTCTTCTGCCTTTGGTGAGAATCAAGGATGGAAACCACGTCCTAAATTCTGACTTTAGGAGCAGGAATTGCAAGGAACATTATTTGCAGGGAGTGAGGCACATGAAAATCTGCCCTTGCCTTTCTTCCCAGATCCTCAGGCACAGTCACCTTCCCTAGGAGATCAGCCTTCCACCTCTTCAGCTCTTTTTTCCCCAGATAGCAGAAGAAACCAGCTTTCTAGAAACTCCAGTCTTACTCACAGCACAACAAAAGTCTTTCATTTTTCAAAAATATTGAAAAAAAATTTCAAAGTACCTATCCAGGCTACGGCAGCCTGCCCAAAATCTTCTACAGTAGATCCCTATGGGGAAAGGTTGATAAAGAGGACAGAGCTGTCAACCTGTACTTTCATAACCTCCCACCCTAGTTTTTCATCACAAGGTTCTTCCCTAAGCTCTGCATTTCTTCCTTCAGCTGCTCATTTTCAGCTCTTGAAAGTTTCGGTACAAAGGAGCCACGGAGACGATTTTTTCTCTTTGATCAATCACGTCCCACTGTTCAGAAAACAGGCTCCAAACCATTAATCTTGCTTATGTTATCCAAACGCTTGCTAGGATCTCATCTTTCCTATAATTTATTTAGCACTGAGTCCCTTGACAATACATCTGAGGTTTTCTTAGATCACTTCAAACATCAGTCATGCCAGGAGTTCTGATGGCAAGGCAGAACTGGCAGGGATGAGTTTTAGATGCAGACAAAGACTGAGCAATGCACGTGGCACTTCTGGAAATGCCACGAATAGTGTCCAGCTCTCCCTCGGTGAAGTCTGGCTTCAAGGAGCACAAGGGATCACCTGGAGACATCCAGCTACCACAATACATCACCTGGAGCCAGAGGATTTCAATAGAGGCTTTGTCTTGCTGCTCACAGGATTCTTGCTGCATTGTTTTACCTGGTGCTGGCACATGCTTGAAACTCCATTTCATGCAGTTCCCTAAGTTATTTTCCCAGGACACAGTAGCCAGAGGTGAACACTTGGCATGGGATCGATTTGGGGAGAAAGGAAGTTTATAGATGGTCTGCATACAGCAATTATAGTGGTGGTGCACTGCACAAATCCCCCCCTCAACGGGTCCTGTGTGGACACTCATCAGACAGCACCCACCACATCATCACATTCCCAGCCAGCCCAGGTTTCCACGGGTGTTTTACAGCTTTGAGAGAGTCTCTCATATCCTGAGGAAGGTGGGGAGAAAAGGAGGCTATGGGGGGACCTTCTGGCTCTGCACAACTCCCTGACAGGAGAGTGGAGCCAGGTGGGGTTGGGCTCTGCTCCCAGGAAACAGCCCCGAGTTGAGCCAGGAGAGGTTTAGATTGGATATTGTGAAAATTCCTTCCTGGAAAGGGTTGCCCAGCCCTGGCACAGCTGCCCAGGGTGAGACCCCATCCCTGGAGGGATTTCAAAGCCGTGTGGATGTGACATTTGGGGCCATGGGTCAGTGGTGAGGAATGGTTGGACTCCCTTGGAGGGAGAGCTTGGTTGGAGGGCTTTTCCAACCTTAACAATTCTGTGATTCTATATAGGGGAATACATTTATTATATAAATATAAATCTTTTTAACCTTCACTCTCAGCAGTCCAATTCCATTCCCATACCATGTGCTCCACACATTTTTGGGCTTGTCTCCAGCTCCAGTTAATTTGAGCTGTATCCCAAGCCCACCCTTCCCACTGTGCCATCCTCCGCAGCAATTTTTATCTGGAAGGAGCTGGTAATTTTCATGTGAAGGTTGGCCCATTAACTACAAAACAATGTTTCAATCAGCAAACTCCACCATCCCCTCACACAAATCCTGTGCCAGGGCCAGGGGTTAAGGGTGCCTGGAGCCTTCCTGCGATTCTTTCTGCCTGGGTAGAAAATACTGTTCATAGTTTCATCCATTTAAACGTCACCCACAACCAGCCTAGTCCTCGACAAGAACATGCCCTGCACTGGTCTCTGTAATTCTAAAGGAAAAGTGATCAATTTTAGAGATGAGAAGTGCTCTTTTCCTTGGATCATTCATCCTAAAAGGCAGTTCACCTTTTAGGATGAATGATCCTAAAATTCATCCTTTTTAGGATGAATGATCCTTTTTTCCCTTTAAAACACCAACTTCCTTGGATGCACAGGAGGGCACTCGGTGCCTGGAATTTTTTCTGGGATGCTCCTGCAGTCAGGCTCTCCCTCTGACTTTAGCCCTGTGCTTCTCTGTATCTGTTTTTTCTAGTTCTCAGACTATTTCTGTGTTTCTTCTGTTCCCCTACAATTTATCCAGGAGCTATTTCTGGATGTTGAAATGGAAGTCATACACAGGAAAGTCACAAGCACCAAATACAGAAATGACATCTGTTCTCTCCTAAATATTTTCTTGCTCATAAACCTAAAAACTTAAAAAAAAAATTAAATTGCTTTTTTTTGCTACAGTATCATTGTTGGTGTTTACAGCCACCTGCTCTATAACCCCTTTGAGCATCATTGCTTCTAACAAAACTCTCTCAGAACCCCTTTAGGCACTGCAAGGTGCTCTGAGATCTCCCTGGAGCCTTCTCCTCTCCAGGCTCCCAAAATCCTGTTGCAACCACTGCTGGATCATTGAAACCCTTCTAAAACCCATCCATTTGAGCACAATAACGCATTTTTAATATGATGAATGTAATATTTATTTGCTAACATCCTGCCAATTTTCCCCATCAGAATGTCACTTGGTACGAAAACGCCTCCCAGGTCACAGTTTAAACAGGAGCTTCCCTGGATCCATCGCAGAGGTTCCAGCAGGTCTGCAGGAAGTCAGGGTGAGTTCTCAGTGCTGCTGCTCTGCTCTGGGCGACTTAATTGAAAACAATAATTTAAGCACAGTCAACTCGATTTAATTTCCTAGTGGTGACAAAAACTGGCAACCTGTTTAGCATTATAAACTTCAAATTAAGTTGCTATTAACTTGACTGTAAGTGGAAAACAGATCTGCTCTAACAGGAGTGAGTTCCAGTCTTTAAGCATCTCTATATTCATTAGGGTCTGGCTGTATCTGGGTATTCTTACATAAAACCATTTTTTAAAAGATGTTGTTTGTAGACAGGGCAGAATCCTGAATGGGTAAATTGAAATGAATAACTTTTGAAAAATGGATTTTCACAACTTTCCTGATCCACGGATTTAAAGAGACAAAAGTTTTGAGAAACTAAATAACCCGAAGTGAAAATCCACAGAAGAACACAATGATGTCTTTAACCTCTAATGATGGCTTCTCACCCATTCTGTAAAGACTGTATTCAGAAATAAATCTCAGATAATCTGGGATGATGGACATGAAACAAAACCTTTTAATTTTCCACTTTATTTTAGCATGTGAGAGCAAAATTGTGAGAGCTTGCTAATAATGTGTATTACGGACACACTGCCAAGCAGGAATAAATTATCCCTGTGTAGAAGAATCCCTCTAAGATGAAACACTGAAGGAATGGTAATTTTAATGGATCAGCTCAATTTTCAAGGCATTTTGGGAAACAAAACTGGCTTTAAAAATAATGTACCTCCACACTTTTTTCTTCTGAAATGAGAGTGAAACAGTTATCTTGAAAAAAATATTTTTAACGGCTTCCAGCTCTCTAACTTCCCTGAGTTATCTGATAACACTCTGGCTTCACTTCCCAGTGTTAATTGGGTTTGCTCCTGCACTCCTGTGTGTTGCCTACAAACACAAAAACGAACCAAATCAGGCAGAAACCATCAGGGTTAATTATAATCAGTACCAAAATCTCGAGTGCTATTTGTGGCAGCAGTGGATTTCTGTCTGCTCTCTCCGAGTACGAGCCACTCAATAAAAACAAGCACAGAAGGGAACTCAGGAACTGTGTCCCCATGGACTCAGGTGCTTTTGGGGAAGGTTTAAAACTGAATCCTCTGTGCAGAGTCTCTGTTTGCCCAATTTTGGTGGTTTCTTACTGTATCCAGCTACTTGAATGTAAAATGCCCAGGGGTTTTATAGCCTCTCATGCTGCTGATCCTTCCTACTGTTACTGCTCTGGCAGGAAACACGACTCCCAGAAAACTGTTCCAATTAAAACAGATTTCCGCTCTCCCTACCAGGAATAGACTCTGGATACTCCCCAGTAACTTTAAAATGGATACTCCCATTAAATTATTTCAATATAAAAAGATTTGCAGACAGTACTGATATCTAACTAAGCATCTTCATGAGAACACATCTCAGGTAAATTTAATATCTGGGGTTTTTTCACTGCTCCCTCTTTACTTAATGGCAATATCCCTAAAAGCACAACAGCTCCTGGTGTCTACCTTGAGGCAGGAAAAGAGACACTGCCCAGTTTTCTCCTCCTTCAGGCCAGCCCATGCTTCTGGAACCCTGCCAGTGTCTCCAGAGGGCAGGAGGAAACCAACAGCCAAAAAATAAGATTGTTTTACCCAATGTTCTTCCCACCGTATTTGGGTAAATATAAACACCCACAGAAAGCAAGAAATATGGAAAAAATATAATAAAAAGATTATAAAAAGGTAAAAATCATAGGAAGGTCAGGTAAAACCTAACCTAAACTGAAGACACGACTTCCTGCAGGAAGAAAACTCCATGATCCATAAGCCCCATGGCTTATCCTGATAGCCAGAAAATCCTGATAACACCAAGAAAAACATATTCCAGAATCAATGCCCTCCCTGCCCCAGGAGAAAACTCTGCTGAGGTCCTTTCAGATTTAAAAACAAGATTGTCAACGAAGTAAAGCCCAGCTAATCCTGACTGCCAGCACAGTCCTGGGGAGAGAGGTCTCACATGGAGAGAAGATTCAAATCAAGATTTTCACAGATCAGAGGCAGCAGCCTGAACTGCAAAACTGAGCAAGGGTGACACCAGAGCAGTCCCCACAGCCCCGATGTCACAGCAGAGACATTTCCACGTGGCAGGAGTCAATTTGCTCTGAAACTTGTCTAAGACTTTAAATAAAGGGCACAATAAAGGAGCCCAACCACAGAGAGTCCACAACCTTCCCATTCCTTCATGTGGCAGAGAAGTGGGGGAGGTTGTCACTGTAGCATCTGTCAGTGTTTCATTTATCTCTCAGCAAGTGCAGACATTACCAACCCTTTTTGTCCCATTCCAAAGGGGAAACTGAGGCACTGCTTATGCAGTTTGGGAACTGGAGGGAAATCTGGGGCATGGAAAGAAGCAGTTGCCAGTCTTCCACCATTGGATCATGAGAGCATCGTTCATCCCTCGCAAATTATGAGCCACAACATCAGAGGTTGGAGATTTGGGTTCTCTGGCAGGGAATGAAGTCATCCAGCACGAGGCTGAAAATTCATCCCCAAAAAATCTCCACTGAAGACAATTGTCTTACGTGGAATTTGGTTAAAGCCAGCAACACTGGCCACAAACAGAGGGAAAAAAGATTCCCAGGGGCTGAACTCCAACACAGAATGTCAGGTTCTGTGTCGGAAGAAGGGGAAAATACACAAACTGTAGGGAATGGGATGGAACACACACAGTCAAGTGCCAGGAACGTCAGTGAAGAGCATCAGGAAAGCAGGAGAAAGTCAAGGACATCCAGGGAAACACCCATGGTGAAAGTCACACTAAACTTTACGCATGTATTTAGTGCTGGCAGGAAAAAACAGCCTTGGATTATGGAGAAAAATGGTTTCCTGCTGCTTTCTCCAGCCTGTGTTCAGAAAAACCAGCCTCTGCTTTGTGGATCAGCACGATGGCCTCCAAGAAACAGCTGGCTGCCATGGATTTCCCAACGCTGGCTGATCACTGTGGCCACAAGAAGTAACTGCTGGGAGCAGCCACGGCATCAGCTGGAACCAAGCAGGTGAGGAAAGATCTCAGGGATCCTGGAAAAGAGCTCCAAGGGAAAGCCTACATCAAGGGCTGGCAATCTTCACACGGTGCCACGCCAGGCTTTTCCTTCCCACTGGCTCGAGGGTGCCAAGAGAAGCCGGGGAGGAGCTGGAGGAGCTGGTAGGAGCTGCCTCCCAAAAATGCAGGAATCTGCTTCCAAGCAGGACAGCGGCTTTTGCCGAGCCCGGAGCTCGGGGAGAGGCAGGAACTGCAAGCTGCAAATCCCTCTTGCAAAGCAGTGCCTCAAAATGCCAATGCTGCTTGCTCCACACTGCATCCACAGGCTCCTTGCACATCCACAGGCTGTCGATCCCTGAGCTAAAAGATGCACTGGGTACCAGATGCAAGAGAAGGCCCCCAAAAGTCCTGGAATTGAACCAGGCTGCACGACTGATGAGAGAATATTGGGATTTGAGTGATGGAGCAATATTGGAGGGGAGGGAGAGAGCACAAATTGCAGAGCCAGCATCTTTCCAACTAATAAGACACCTTCCCAGATGAAACTGCTGATGCATCCAGGAAAGGCACAAGCTGAACACAGGAGAAGGACACTTAGAAGGGGAAATGAGGCACAAAGTCAGACAAGAGTGTTTATTTTAAAAAAAAAAAAAAATCTTTTGCTATATATGGATGCAGGGAGTCTGGATAACAAGCAGGAACAAATGAAATCCTGGCCAGCAGTAAGAAAAAAAATGAGCATGTGACTGGACTTGAAAATCATTAGTCCCATGGTGTTCAGATATGAAAGGAAGAGATGGCTGCAATGTGTCCCAAAAAAAAAAAAAAAAAAAAGGATGGGAAGGCTCACTTCTCTGACAGGTATCAACACTGCAGGAAAACTGAATTTCCAGGGCAGCCACTTGGTGTGTTTCAATGGGTGAAGCCAGAAGGAGATTCTGGGAAGCACCAAGACCGGTAGGTGAGTCCACGCTGGGAAAAAACAACCATGTGGGGTTAGGCAGGAGACAGGAGGGATACAGAAACTCTCAAGCAGCAAGTAATTACAACAGATTAGCTGCCCAAAGTCCTAGGTGACAATTTGTAACACCAAGTAACTGATCTGGGCCTCCTTACAAGCAATAAAGTTGCAGAAATCACTGGACTGGAAGCCTTGACAGTGCAGAAAAAGAAGAGAGTGGTATTTAAATATATCTCAGTTTAGCAATTCAATCAAGATTGCAAAATGTCTTGATTTCAATAATTGATTTTAAGCTGTATGACATTTGTGCTTTTTAGTTATCATCTTAACAAAATATCAGCATAATCAGAGGCTCATAGAATCATTTGGGTTGGGAAAGACCTTTAAGATATTGAGTCCAACTGTAATGAAAATTGGCACCACTTGATTTTCCACAAATTCAATGCTGCAGAGGAAAAATTAAGGAATTTGCATATAGATGATCCACTCAGCAAGTCTCAAAGTGCTTTTGGGATCAAAAAGGAAACAGCTCCAGAGTGAAGTTTGAAAAAGCTTCTGGGGCAAATCAGGGATTGAACTCCCCTCACAATCAATGGGAAGACACCAGAAAGATTACTTAGCAATTTATATAAAAGCAAATACAGGATACAGCCAAAATGAAACAACATGGATGGGTCAAGACCAAACTGTGTCAAACCAAAACAACCTGGTGAAACCCAATTAAAGACCAGTTGCAAGAGCAGTGTGCATTGTGCAGGTGGAGAAGTCCCAGCTGGGCTGATGGACAGGAGAAAACAACCCCAAGGGGATACCGAATCACAAGTAAAATGTCAACAATACAATGAAATTGCTTAAAAAAAAAAAAAAAGAAAAGAAAAAAAAAAGAGAAAGGCACTTCAGATTGTTTTAAGAGTGCCATGTGGAAACCAGCATTATTTCATTTCATACAACGCTGACAAGGCCATGCAGTGCCAAGTCTGAGGAGAGAGAGAAGTAAACACACCAGAGAACAGAGGAAAGCTGAGGAAATAATAAAGACAGTTGGATATAAAATGATCCATAAGAACACAGTAAGGGACCTTGCCAGCCCAAGAAAACAAACTGGAGGAGGATGTAACATGCTCCCATCAGTGACAGCAGAAACAAGGGGATGGGTTATTCTGAACAGCAAGGGAAAGTATCTTCATTTCTCAGAGATCACAAAGTCCCAGGATGGCTTGGACTGGAAGGGACCTCAGGGATCATCCAATTCCATCCCCTGCCATGGGCAGGGACACCTTCCACTATCCCAGGTTGCTCCAACCCCCATCCAACTGGCTTGGAAAAATTCCAGGGATCCAGGAGCAGCCACAGTTTCTCTGGGCACCCTGTGCCAGGGCCTCATCATCCTCACAGCCAAGAATTGCTTTCTAAATGATCTAAGATATTGGAAAAGCTTTTAACCAAATTGGTTAAGCGCTCACTGCCAGGTTCCTGGCACCTCCGAGACTGGGAGATTTTAAGGAAAAATTAGAAATACACTCATTGAGGATGCTCTAGGGAGCATGTTACATCCTCCCTCAGCATCCTTTAGCTGGTCTCGAGGAGATGAATGGATTGGAAAGTCTCCCAAGGTCTCTACCAGCTCTGCATTCCAGCATGGAATGATGCCCCAGAAGCCCAGGATGTTTAATCACCGAGTCCTCCAAGAGTCCTGCACTATTTCAGAGACCCCAAGGGCTCATTTGCAGTATTTTTCAGAATGCAGGAGAAGACTTGGAAGACAAACATTTTTAACATAACTACATCAGGAGAGGGCAAAATGACTCAAGTAAACACAAATCCGTTTGCCAGACATGAGCTCTGGACAAAATAAGGGAAAACTGAATGAGACTCGATCTGGACTTAAAAAGAACAGGAGCGAAATTAATGACAAGTCAATGTTATGGAAAATAGGCCTTGTCAAGCAAAGCTGACTTCATCCTCCGAGGAGATCCATGGTGATAAAGGTGTGTGCTGCAATGTTACAGGCAATCTTTTGAAGATGACATCCCAATTAAAAAATTACCACTGTATGTGTCAACAAAGCAGCTGAGCAGATTCAGAGTTGGCCGATGGACAGATGACTGAAAGCAGCCACCCGTGGGAAATCACCAGCAAAGGTGAGCTGCAGTGGGGTTCTGCTGGGCTTCTTCCAGAGGCCAGAACCATTCCAAAGGTCCAGTGTAGACCTGGAATCTAGGGAACAAAGTGGGAAAGCCAGGGGCCCTCAAAAGGAACCTGCCCATCACTTCCCAAGCAATGCCGTGAGTTTAAGTGGATCACTTGGTTGTGGAATTAGGAGTTCCTTCCAAAAAGGAAAAGTTATTGGGTATCTAGGGACATTTAGACAAGAACTGGCTTTTGGAAGCAACAGTTAGACACTAAGTGAAATGACACCTTGCAGGGATGAGGCAGCCACCACCTCCCTGGGCATTCAGCTGTGCCAGTGTTTTACCACTCATATTGTAAAAGCTTGTTCCTTCTCTCCGTGCCCCGTTCTGCCACGCTTGGTGGAGACGTCCCACACTTCCTGGAATCACCACCCTGTCCCTGGCATCTGCTCCAGCAGCAGCACAGCTTCCCTGGAATGCAAAACCATGTGGGCAAGATGCTCCTGGGCTGTTCTGCCGTGTTTGCTTTTCCAAGGGCTCAAATTTAAAGACGTGAAAAAATTCTCATACAAAGAAATATTTTCTTGAGCTCCCCAATCCATATTAAAAGACTCAGCTATCCAAGAAAGTTCAACAGCTGGGATTTGGATGCCACACTAAAGAAAAAGAACCCAGTTCTCCAAATTATGGCACTGCATTTTAAGTCTTGAAAACTTCTGTTGTGAATGTAAGTCAAGAGCAAACTGGAAAACATGTGGAATGCCATCATTTTGTAAAAGCCATTAAAAGTCTCATTAAGTGACACCATACACAGAAAACTGAAGAAAATGATTTGCAGAATAAACTACTACAGAATCAAATGTTTACACAGGGACCTATTCCAAAGTAATTGCATTTTAAATGCTCATGAGCTTCATACAAAATACTTTTCAGCAGGGAAAAGCCCCTAGAACCTGTCTGTCCATACAGGCATGGCAATAATCCTGGGCAAAATGTCATCAGGAACTGCAATGAGTGATCTCACTTTGTCCATCAAACTGGCAGGAGAAGGTGGAATCATGGAATTGTTAAGAGTGGAAAAGACCTCAAGGATCATGGAGTCCCCAGCACTGCCAAGGCCACCACCACCCCATGTCCCCAAGTGCCACATCCCCGTGGCTTTTCAATCTGTCCCTGGATGGGGACTCCACCCCTGTCCTGGGTAGCCCATGGGACTTTGAGGGCTCTTAGGACCTTGTTTAAAATAACCACAAAAATCCCCTTGTGCATTAAAAAGTGAGTTATTATTGCCTATGCATCCAAGTACAAAGAACTGAATGGAAAATGGGGGAAAAGAAGACCATGCTCAAAACTTCTCGCCAGTCTTCAGGATTTATTTTCAAACTCACAATGGTAAAACCCACTCGTTATCAAATTTAGGGAGCTGGTGCCTAACAGCAGAGAAAGCACAAGCCCAAGCACTGGGCTTTAATTTGTGGCAGATAAAGAGCCTGATGCCATATAAGAGGCAAATCTCTTTTATTAACTTCTACAGCAAATTAGAAGGAAAAACCCTGCGGACCCCGAGATGTTATGGTCTATTTTAACTTTTGCTGCAGTCTGCAATCTTTATCCATTTTATCAAAGAATTAGACATGCCTAACAGGCATGATGGCATCTATTCTTCGGGGCTTTTTTGCCAGTTTAGTACTTTTCCTCTCATAAAATACTCTAAGCTTGTCTCCAATAATCCTCCCAAATCTCTAACCCTTGCTGAGACAAGGAAGGCAAAAACGCTCAGCCTACAAATACACTTCAGCTTTAGTCTTCCTATTGAGAAAGTTACCGTACCAAGGCCACAATAAACCCCCGTTTTCTGCTCTGACTATTCATTTTTCCACTCCCCAGTTTTCCACGTGACTGTTTCATCCAAGGAGAGGAAGGAGAGACAGAGTAAAGTACAAGAAAATACAAACCAGAGGAGGGGAATGTGGTTTTTTTCAGCTTTTATAAATCCTATGACGATAATCTCCTAAATGGTTTGCTGGGGAGCGTCAGCAGGCCCACATTTTTTTCCTCCCAGAAAGCACAGTCACTTGAAATTCCTGTGCAGGGCTCAGGGTTTTCAGCACATCCATAGTAAACAAAACCCAGAGGAGCTCTGGAAAAATTATCCAAGTCCCACTCACACTCTAAAAAATCTGTGCGTCTCCCTCATCATCGACAGAAGCTCATTCCCTACGTGGTTCTTAAAAATAAAGAGCTTCCACAAATTTCAGATCTGCAAATGCTGGATATGCCTTAAAAACTGGATCTTTGCTGCCTGGGATCTTAATTACAGGTCTGGGATTTCTGCTTCAGACGCCCATGGCACACCTGCCCTCAGCAACTGAAAATCCTGGAAATTCCCAACTGTTGCTTCCCATTCAAGCTAAAAAATAAACATAAAATCCCACCTCAAGGTTACCCGCCTATCGAAGCACTGATAAATCAGAGCAAAACACAAAATACAGATCACAGACATGACTTGACATTGATTTCATTCTCTCTCTCTGCCCAGGTGGGCAGGTAGGAAGTGCAATCACGTTATCTTTACTTTCTCCAAAAATCAGGTTTAGATGAATTTTACTGGTAAAAAAATTCTTCCCTGTAAGGGTGAGGAGGCCCTGGCACAGGGTGCCCAGAGAAGCTGTGGCTGCCCCTGGATCCCTGGAAGTGCCCGAGACCAGGCAGGACACTGGGGTTTGGAGCAGCCTGGGATAGTGGAAAGTGTCCCTGCCCATGGCAGGGGTGGGACTGGATGGGCTTTAAGGTCCCTCCCAACCCAAATCCTTCTGGGATTCTATGAATTTGCATAAATAAACACAGCCTGCCACTGACATTCTTCCCTGGTATTTAGGGATACCAATGTTTTTGACACAGAAATAGGAACAAAGTGATTCACTTGAGTGGAAGGAACAAGAAGGTGACACAATTTAAACAGCTCTGGAGAACTGCGTCTGTCCAACTGGTATTTGAGTCACGTGGAAATAACTCCTGAGAATTCATTCCCAGTTTGAAACAGTGACAGATTGATAATCAGGATTTTTTAATTCAGAGACTTAAAAGACCATCAACAGGTACAAAATCAGAGTGGTGGATTTTATTTCTTGTCACTGAAACACAAATCTTCATCTGTTCACTGACGGGGCGCACGGCACGAGCATCCAGTAGCATCCAAAGGGACCAAGGGATGGGAATTTGGAATCAGCCAAAAGAAAATACTACAGACTACGACAGGAGCCGTTTCCTATCCAGTCATTTCAGATCGAATATTCCTATGGACTGAACATGAGAACTTATGGATTTTAAGCAGTGAAACTGAGCCCAACTGATGAGGAAGAGCAGGGCACAGGCACGTCAGTGAGCGCGAGGGAGCTAATTCGGGACAGAACCAGGGAGGGGAATGCCCCGGCACACGGAGAGACTCCAGGAATTGCAGAGGAAACAGAAAGTACACGGAGCACTTGTGCTGCGGAAAGGGAAACCGGGGCCTCTGCAGATACCATCAGGCCCCAAAGGCAGGGCTGGGAGACAAATGAAGATCATAATCCGCACTGAAGGGAAGAGCCAGCTCACAAAGGAAGATGTAAAAGTTGTGTTTCCCTTTTGACAGCCTCGGCAACTGCTTTCCAGAGAGCTGGGAATCTGCTCAGAGCTCCTGGCTGGAAACAGGCAGGGTTCTGACTACCTGAGGAGGAAGGTCTGAACCCCCTCTGCCCCAGCAACAGCAGCAGAACACCTGGATTCAGAGCCAGATGGAATTCTGTTCACACCACAGCTCTCCCAGCAGGTGACCCAGCGGCGACATCCCAGCAGTGAATGTCCCACTTCCCTGGAAGGGAGAGCGGTGCCAATCCCACGCCTTGGAGAACTTCCCAAAAGCAGGCACTACCCTGGATTCCACACACACCTCCCTGCCTGAAGTGGCTGCCTTGGCACCTCCGTGTCCGAGCTGAGCTCTTCCAGGCAGATCGCATCATTCAATTTAGCCCCAATTCAATTATCACTTTAATTATGCTTTCAGTGCAGGTACCGAAGGCCTTTCACAGAGCTGCTGCTCTGAGGGATTCTCTCACTCCTCAGAACCTTTTCAGGGGCAGCATCACCTCTCTGCCCTGTTCTTCCCCGTTATCCCTGCGGTGGGTTACGGATCATGGGGACCGGGAAAACTTCACTGCAGATTTCAAACCCCCCTGGGTAGTTCACCTACTGCAATGCAGGCTCACCATGGAGTTTGACAGATGAGCATCAGCCAGGATCAGAAAGCATCTCCACAAATGTTCTCCCTGAGTGACTGTATCCCAGTTATTCCACGTAAATTTTTTTTTGCAATTCAGGTTTCTCACTCCAAGGATTATTCTCTGAACAACCTCCAAACACATTTTGCTTCCAGTCCCTTTGTTCCAGAGGATATGTATCTACCTGTCCAAAAAGAGTGTGTCTTTGCTGACAGCCAGGAATTTTAATCAGCTGAAGAATATACCCAAAACCCCCAGATCTGAACTATGATATCTGTAACACTTATCCCACGTTCCCTAAAATAAAGCACAGGATTTGGGAAAGATTCCTTCTAAAAAACATAAACATTTGCTTTGGTAAATAAAAAGTTGGGATGCATAGCTGGGTAAGTTGGTATTTGCAACTTACAGAGCAAAAGTTAATCAGATTTAATATAAATATAATGCAAAATCCACAGTGCTGGCTGATATCAGTCCTTTCAATAACTATGTTTGTGTAACAAGACTAAATACACAAACTATCGTTGTTGTTTGGGTTGGTTTTTTTTTTCCCTTTTGAAATAGACTCAACCATAAAGGTCAAGAGAAACCATGTAACAGTTAAAACTCAGTATCAGAAAGAACTGAAAAAAAAAAAGAAAATAAGCATTTGGCCTCTTCATACTAATTTCCTTTTTCTTTACATTGCTCAACATTGCTCCTCAATTTGAGTTCTAATCAACAACCACTTCACAGCTCACATTTTATGAAATAATGCAGTTGATGCAATCAAGTCCAGCAAAATGTTTCCCTAAAGATGTTTCCATCATTCACATTCCTTTAAAAACACACACACACACACAAAAAAGGCTCTGACTTCCTCCATCACTATTTAACAGCAAAAATAAACACCCCACTTCATCTTATATCATATTTTGATTAAAACAGAAATAGAATATTTCTGGGGTTTCTTTCTGCTTAGCACAACATGTCTTTGTCCAGGAGAGGGGGGAAAAAATACCCTCAACCTGCTCATTTTTCTGCACTTGACAATAATGAGCACCAAATAAATAAAATTCAGCCCATGGAAATAAAAACCATAACCTGAAAGCTCATCACGATGTGCAGTGGGGGGGAAAAAAATGCCCCCAAAAGCCAACCCGGTACAAAACCTCTTTCTGCTAATGAATATTTATTTCATTTCCATACTTCCAGGCTCCTCTGCTTTCTATAAAGGACTGAAACCAAGCTCCGTTTTGGCGTTATTCACCCACAATATAGCGATGGACTTTGCTGCCCTGAACATCACAATGCCAACAACAGAGCACGCAAGTAATCATTACTAAAAAAAAAATAAAATTAAAAAAGGGGGAGGGAGGGAAGGAAACAATCCCCATCTTCATAAAAACGACCGGAATACGCATTTTATCCAGGCAGAAAATCTTAACACCGCCTTGCATTTCCCAACCTGGATGTCCCCGCTTTCATTCCTGTGGATGCTGCGCGCCGACATCCCCCCGCTCAGCAAAGCCTTTAACCATTTTATGACCATTTAAAAAGCATTTTACCCCCCCAGGAGGGCTGCGGGACAGGGATGACGGCTCGGCTCGGCCCTTCCCGTGGCACGGAGTTGCCGGCGGGCTCGTCAATATCCCCGGCATCTCTGCCGCCGGCCCCACGTGCCCCTCGGGATATTTTGGGGGGGATCGCCCATCCTTCCGGGGGCACCCCCAGCCCGGGCATCCCGTCCCCTCTTCCCATGGATGGGGGTGAGCCCGGGCAGGGGGAACAGGCTCCGGGGAGGGGGGAACACAGCCCCTGGGAAGGGGGGACAGCAGATCTGGGGGGTAAGAGGCTGCGGGG
>VYXD01015582.1:368643-420239 GCA_013397195.1 Hylia prasina
AGATGCCAGGGGATGTGGCATGAGGGCACCAGATGTGGGTACCGAGGGGTTGTGAGCAGAGTGGGGTGAAGGTGGCACAGGGATGTGAGTGCAGAGGCATGGAGGTGCCAGGGCAGGAGGCTGTGATTTCCCGGGGATATGGCAGTACGGGTGATGGTACCAGGCTGCAAACTCCATGGGGACCTGGATACTCAGGGGTTCAGGCACTTGGTCACGCAGGCACAGAGGTACCAGGGGTGTTTTTGTGCCTTGCCGTGCCCCCAGAGCTGGTGGGAGATCCTGGAGGCCATCCCAGGGTGCTGAGTTCCCATCACTGGGAGCTGGGATTCCCAGCTGATGGGTGGATATGGGGGCTGTGGCCAGGGAACTGCTCCTGCCTGTCCCTGGGGTGTTGGCACTGCTCGGGGACCTGGGGAGCAATGACTTCATGGCTTTATGAAGGACTAATTTCCATCTAGGCAGGGAAAACAAACAAGTGTAGGTGTTGTTTAGCATGGAAAGTTACTGGGGCTGTGGGGAGACACTGCCTGTTTTCATTCGTGGCCCGGATTTCTCCACTTACCTCCACGGGACGATAATCCCTAAATCCCAATGAGATTAAAGGCAGAAAGAAAGGTGGCCGGAGTGCCTCCTTCGCGATGTTTCCCAGATGACGAAATCCCGCGTCTGCCTAACCCCGATTAACCCGGGCGCTGAGCTCATCCCCCCAAAATACCAGGAGCAGCAGGGGTGAATCCCCATCCCTCCTCGCCCCCGGAGGCTGTGGGGAGGTGGGAGCCATGGGCAAAGCCGGAGGCGAGGCAGGAGCTGCTATTTTAACCCCATTATTCTTCCCATCCCAGCAGATCCGGCGAAGCCTGCGGCAGCCATGGCACTGGTGAAGAGCGGTTGGCTTTGGCGACAGAGTAAGTGCCACCCTTGAGCTTTCCAGGTTGGAAGCCCCCCAGAAAAACCCAGAGAGGTTTTTGGGGAGAGGTGGGGTGTGGGGGACACAAGGAGCCCCGACCTGGGCGGGTAATCCACGGCAGCAGGGAGATTGTGGCTCAGCAGCTCGTGGATTTACGTAAGCGGAGAGAGGGGCTGCCTGCCATGAAAACACACACGGCTCCGTGTCCGGGGCTGGATCCGCTCCCGTGCGCTCGGCAGGGCAGCACCCAACGCCCTGATGGCTTTTTTGGCAGCCTTTGCCCATTTAAAGCCACCTGGTCACGCTGCCCCGGATGCTCATGCCAGGCACAGGTGTCCTGTGGGACGCAGCGGCTCACGGGAGCTGGAGGGATCCAAGTTTGGGGGATGAGATCGGGTCTGGTCGTGTCCCACCAAGCTCACTGGGGTCCTTCACCTGCTCCCCGCCCCACCAGGCTCCATCCTGCGCCGCTGGAAGAGGAACTGGTTCGTTCTCTACCTGGATGGCAGCCTGGTTTACTACCACGATGAGACGCAGCGGGACATGGACGGCCGGATCCACGTCAAGTACAGCTGCCGGGACGTGCGGATCGGCCGCGAGTGCAAAGGTGAGCCCGGCCCCTGGTCCCGAGCCCTGCATTCCCAACCCCATCCCGCATGTGGCTGCACCCCTCTTAACCCATGCTCCACCTGTGCACATCCAGCATAACCCCAAAATAAGCCAGGCTGCCTCATTCACCCCTCCTTGTTCCCAGGCAGGAGATGCTGGAGCGTCTCTGCCAGTGCTTTTCCTGGGGAAGGGAGGAAGGGAGGAAGGAAGGAAGGAGAGAAGGAAGGCAGCAAGGAAGGAAGGAAAGGAGGAAGCAAAGGAGGAAGGAAGGGAAAGAAAGGAGAGAAGGGGGGAAGGGAGGAAGGAAGGAAGGATTTCTCCTCCTGGTTTGTGCTTGTAACAAACAGGATCCCACGGCCCTGACTCATCGCTCACGTCTCGCACAAACAAGGAGAACAAAGCAGCAGCTTGGCTGGGCCCCGCAGCCCACGGCCTCCCCACAAAGCGCCTTTCTCGGGCTGGGAGCGGTGGTGGGAGCACAGTCCCACAGCTCTGTGCTCACCCAAGGGTCCTGCTGAGCCTGCAGAACGGGGTAGACACATGAGCCTCATGGATTTAAGATTTTGCTCTTGCCTGAGCTCACGATCCCACTCCAGCAATGAGCATCTCCCGTCCCTACAAAATTTGGGTGCACTCTGTCGATTTCAAAGCAAAGGCAGCTCGGCCTCATGGCTTCGAGCAGATTTTTGGCAGTTTGCTGCCTTTCCATGCTCTTTCTGCCATGGGGGTGGAGGTTTCTGTGCCCATCAGCTCATTCTGCTGTTGGCTTTTAACCTGTGAGATCCCGACTGCATCCTGCACGTGGAGATGGAGCCAAAACTAAACCCACCAGCTCTCGTGCCAGGGGGAATTTGGAGCCCGGGGAGGGTCTCTGGCGCATCTCCTTGGCCGAGGCTGGATCCCACCCCGTCCTTTCCTTTCCCAGACGTGCAGCCGCCCGAGGGGAGGAGCCGGGACTGCCTGCTGACCGTGGTGCTGCGGGACGGCTCCAAGACCACGCTGTGTGCCGAGAGCGAGGACGACGCTGTGTAAGCGACTTTTCCATCCCGATTAGCCCAGCCTGGAAAGGGCCTGGGGGCACGAGAGCCCTGTCCTGCTCCCACCACATCCTGCCCTTGGCTAAACCTGCCCCCAGCCCGTGTCCTCAAACACACTTGCAGGGTGAAAGGTGCAGGAGGAGATTTGGGGTTCTCACTGAATAACCCAGAGCCAAAAGCAGCTGGTTTTAAGCAGTCAGTCTCCTGATGGGAGAGTTTCCTCATGGATAGGAAATCCCCTTTTGGCCTAACTGAGGAAAAGGGTTTTCATCATTATTTGGAAGTCTGAATAAAGTAAGTCTGAATGTGAAGCCCTCACTGGCTTGAGGCAAACTGCCCTTTATAGCACTGTTCCACTTCTATTTATTTCTAAAAGAAATTAGAATTTAAATTTTAAAAATGATTTTATTTTTATAAAAATTGATTTTTTTAAAATAAAATTTTTAAAAATTAGAAGTGGCAAATGTTCACCTGAACTTGGATGGAGGGAAACGTTCAGCTGTGGCCAAGCAGAACTTCATCAACTGGGCTTGACCTCAGCTGAGTGGAAATTCATCCATTTTGCATTCTTCCCCCCAAATTTAGGTGTCATTTTCCTTCCTGTCCTTGTTTCAGCCAGTGCCATTCCCAGGGCCTGTCCTGTGCTCACCCCTGTGGTGTTGGGTACCTCCTAGCACACTCCCAATGCCAGCTTTTAGCCCAGCTCTCATATAAGAGGGAATTAAAGAATAGTGCTGGCCTCATGGCCACATCCAGGTCACCATGGGGAGGAAGGGGACAATTCCCACCCCTCCAGCACCCTCTAAAAATGAATGCCTGTGTTTTGTTTGCAGTGCTTGGAAGATGGCTGTGCTGGAGGCTAAATCCACCCCGGTGAGGCTTCCTCCCCCTGGGCAGGGGCACCGTCCTGGCACGGGATTTGGGATCCAGGATTTGGGCTGGGAGAGGTTACCACAACCCTGCTCCATCCCAGGCTGACACTGGGCTTGGGGGGGCTCCCCAACACCCTCTGTGCAGCCTCAGGGCACAGGGAGTAAAGTTCCTGGAGCCACGGGGAAGAAGGTGGGGAGGGGTTGGATGCCACCACTGATGGCAGGTGACAGAGCCACTGTCACTGACTGTGCACTGGTGGAGGGTGATGGGAGTAGAGTTAAGGTGACAGGGACACAGAGTTGTGGGGACGCAGGTAAGCAGACAAGGACACTGTTAAGGTGACAGGGACACCACTAAGGGGAATGGGGCCAGAGTTGATGTGGTGGGACGCAGTTAAGGTGACAAGGACTCACAGTTAAGGTGACAGGGACAGTTAGAGGCAATAGAAGCAGAGTTGAGGTGACAGGGACACAGTTAAGGGGAATGGGGGCAGAGCTGAGGTGACAGGAACACAGCTAAGATGACAGAGACATGGGTAAGGTGACAGGGACAACGTCTAGGTTAGAGGGACACAGTTAAGGGGAACGGGGACACGGTTAAGGTGACAGGGGCACAGTTAAGGTGACAGGAACAGGTGAAGGAAATGGGAGCAGCACTAAGGTGGCAGAAACACTGTTAGGCTGGCAGGGACACGGTTAAGGTGACAAAGGAGGGGCAGAGTCAGGGTGACCCGAGCACAGGCTGCCCCCAGCGCTTGGGATCATTCGGATTCCGCAGCCTGACCCCCGAATTCCCCCACTCCTGCCGCTCCAGGTGCACGTGTACGACCCCTACGACGACGACTACTACCAGACCGTGCCCCTGGACTCCCACCAGGCCGCCTACATCAGCTCCGGCCACTACGGCCACCAGTACGGAGGTGGGTGGCCCTGCGGGCCCAGGGGGTGCCCGAGGCCGTGTCCCCGTCGCTCACAGCCCCCGTTTTCCCTCGCAGCTCCCGGGGTGACCCACGTCATCGTGCGCGAGGATCCCTACCGCGTCTCTGGGGACCAGATGGCGCTGGGGCTGCTGGCGGGGGCCGCCACCGGCGCCGCCCTGGGCTCCTTCATGTGGATGCCGTGCTGGTTTTAGGCTGGCCCACGGCCCCCCCTCTGCTCCCCGGCCCTGCCTTGGAACCTGCCCCGAGCGCCCCTCAGCCTCCCCAAAGCACCCTGGGGACAGACTCCCACACGCGCCCCGCTCCCAGCCCCAGCTTCTGCATTAAATAACCCCCAAGTGCTTCAGAGCCCCCCCCAAAACCCACTCCAGAGCCCCAAAGCACCTGATTCCCATCGGCACAGGGCCCAGGGAGCTGCCTGGGCTGTTAGCAGAGCTTCCCCATCCCAAATCTCCACAGGGAGCTGGCTGCACAAGTACCAGGTTTGGGAGCAAAGGGCACTTATTTAATTTGGGGGGAATTGACTGGATCTTTTTTGGCTGGGTGAACTCCACAATGCAGAGGCTTTTTAAGGGCTTTTTTTTGGTGAGAGGCTGCAGCACCAGAGCAGGAGCTGACATGGGGGCAACCACAGGGATGCTGAAGAGGTAGGTAAAAGATTAAGGAGGATGAAAACCTTGGCAGGATTTCCACCCCTGTCCAACTCGTACCAGTCACCCAGGTCTGGCCAGGCTGGAGAAATGGTGCAAAACCCTCAGGAACTGGAGTTAAACGCTGGGGAACTAGGCTGAGAAGAGCCCAGGGAATATCCCAACCTCTCCAGCCAAGTGGGAGGGACACACAGCATCCTCAGTTTCACCCTGACTTTTGGGAGGGGGAGAAGGGCAGCTCTCCATGGGGACCAGGGAGCCTTTCTGGCAGCCAAGCCGGGATCTTCACAGCAGGGATTTGGGATTGAGGGGCGACACACGGTCAGGCCAGGGGACAAGCAGCAGCTCAGGGTTTTGGTTGAGTGATGGAAGAGGTGAGGAACAGCTGCCAAGTGTCACCCCTAGAGCCAGGATGGCATCCTGGAACCACGACTGACATTGAATTTAGGAATTACAAACCCCGTAGCTGGATAGATAACCACCAGTGACACCAGCACCCCAGCCTGCTCCTGCCTTTAGAGCCCCGGGTCAGTTCACCCCTGTGCCCATTGAGGGATTGAGATATCCCAACACACCATCCTCATCCTCTCCTGCATTCCCTGCCTCCCTCCTGCTGCGCACCCGCTCCCGGGAAGAGAAAAAAAAAGACTAAAAAACCTCTTTGAAGTCTAATAAAGGCAGCGAAAAACCAGCCCTGGCCTGCGGGTGAGTGAGGATGAGGAGGGAACGCTCAGCCTCGGCCACCTCCAGGGGTGGAAGGATTGTGTCCCCCTGGAGAGCTGGCCAGGGATGTCACCAACCCCCTTTGCCTCCCTCTCTCTCCAACTGGGAGCTCTGGGGTCACACCTCCAGCCTCTGGCTGTGGCACAGTGGTCCCAAAGAGACATAGAAGGGTCCAAAAAATCCTGCTCCTGTGCAAGAGAACCACCATTGTGTGCTGGCAGAGCAGCTCCTTCCTTTGCATCACAGATCCAGGGGATGAGGCATCTCCCCTTGGGAAGGGCCCAGCACAGGGTCAGGCACTGCCAGCCTGGCTTTAGGTGCCTTTTGGAGGTGGCTGAACAGAGTCCCCAGTTCTGTGCAAAGCAGGAGCCACGCCTGGCTCCCAGCTTCTAAGCCAGGGATTCAGGCCCTCTATCCCTCTGTTAATTCCAGAACAAACCCCAGTTCCCAAAGGCTGGAGAAGACAAGGATCCAGCCCCACACAGCCCACTGCATCCTCATCCCTCGCATCCCTCACCACCCTGCAGCGTGGCACCTCCCCGTGGCACTGCCACTCCTGGGCCACTGAGCCACCACCCACGGCTGCTCCTGCTGCAGGGGTGGGCACGGGAGTCCAACAGCTCCCAGGACACGGGGCCACTGTCTCCATTTCCAACCTGTGACACGTCCCAGCTGTGTGTGCTGGCATCCCCAGCCCCCATGTCCCGGGCTGATCCCCCAGTGTGGGCAGCAGGAAAAGGGGGATTCTGCCCTCTGCCCCTCTGCCCAGGTGAGCCCCCACCTGCAGAGCTGCCCCAGCCCTGGGCCAGCAGCAGCAGGACCTGGAGCTGCTGGAGAGAGTCCAGAGGAGGCTCCAGAGCTGCTCCAGGGCCCCTCTGCTCTGGAGCCAGGCTGGAAGAGCTGGAGGTGCTCACCTGGAGAGAAGGCTCCAGGGAGAGCTCAGAGCCCTTCCAGGGCTTAAAGGGGCTCCAGGAGAGCTGGAGAGGGACTGGGGACAAAGGATGGAGGGACAGGACACAGGGAATGGCTTCCTACTGCCAGAGGGCAGGGATAGATGGGAATCTTTTCTGGGCAATCTGTGCCAGGGCCTCACCACCCTCACAGGGACGAATTTTACTCTAATATCTAATTTACCAATCCAGTATCCATTTTATGATTCACCAACCAAAGTGCATAATCCTAGCTGAGACACACTGGGAGATGGAAAGAGCTGGAAACTTGTTACCAACAGCAGCATGACCTAGAAACTGCCCATCCTTCCCATGCCATGTCCAGCTGCTGACCTGTAAAAGCTCAGTGTACTGAGCTCAGACACCCATGCTCCTCATCCCTGCAGTACCTGAACATCCCAAAACTGTTCCTGCTTCTCTCCTGCTGTGCTGGTCTCCCAGAGATCCAGGGACACGGAGCAATCCAGGCGAGGACAGTGCTGGACCAGCAACAATTCCCAAGCTCTTCACGCTGCTGGTAGGAACAGCTGATGGCAGGCAGGCCCTGCACTAGGGAACTAAATGAAGGAGCAATTAATAGGATATAACTAACTTTGGAAGCACAAACAAGAGAACCCCAGCCCACAAAAGTACCTGGCTTGGTCCACTCAAGACCTCTGCTCCACTCAGGAGGGGCTTCCCAGGAGCTCGTGGTGCCGCTGGATAGGACCAGAGGGACAAGGAGTGCAGAGATCAGGGCTGACCTGCACCATTCCCAGCTCCAATGCAGACTCGCAGAACTCCTCTCTCCCAGCAGGGAGAGCTGCTGAAGCTCCAAACACGGAGCAAAGCTCAGAACAACTCCAAAAGCCCTCGGAAAAACGGTGTCCGCAGTAAGGAGCAGGCACAAGCCATTAACGCCCATCATGCCCACAATGGGAAATGAATCCCACAATATCCCATGGCACAGGAATCAGCAGGGGGCCACGTGACCCTTGCTGTGATCCAGACCCACTTCTCTGGAAATTAAGCAGCTCAGGAAATGTCAGGATCAAAGCTCCAATTTCCACACAGCCCTCTTCCCAAGCTGAGATAAATGCAGGAAAGGTCAGTGCCAAACCAGCAGTGCTGGGAGCATCGATAAATCCCATTTTCTCCCTTCCCTGCCCTGTATCCGAGGACCCACTGGCTGTGGGAGAGACACTTCAGTGCTTTAATTAGCAATAACTTTAATCAAGCCTTTAATAACATCCTCGTTGCAGACGTGCTCTCCGGGTGGCCAACAGTGAGCACTCAGAATGGCTCTAATTTATATCCAAACCCTCGGAAACAGGTGGCAAGCCTGGAAAATTCCATTTGGAAACAGCACCCCTCCCTCCCAGCCCAGCAGGGCAGAGCTGGGGGGCAGCAGGAGCATCATCACCCAGCTGCCTTCAGCCCTTCTCTACCCCTTATCCTCCCGGGAAGGGCAGAGCTGCGATTCCACAGGCGTTTAATTCCTGACACGCCCGAGCCCGGCCTTTCCAACATTGATCGGGGCAGCCAGCTTCATTCTGCTCCTACAAGAGGATCCTAAATATCTGATGAAAAGCCACGTTTGACTTTACCATGCACTCAGACCAGGGTGAGGAAAGGAAAAATGGTTAAAGAAGGGGGAAAATAAAACCCTTTTTCTTTGCCAATTGATGAAAAATCCCTTAAATTGATGAAAACACAATTCCATTGGTGAAACCCCAAGCCCAGCAAGCCTGAAAAGGCCAGCTCAGGCAGCGGGAGAGCAGCAGAGGAGGAGGCAGCGCAGATGGGAGGGAGGCTGCTCCGAGGTCCGGGTGTTTGCAGCTGCCTCCCTGACTGCGGGAGTGCTGCAGCCTGCCCACCCCATTTATCTTCCTTCGGAGCTGGGACATGCCCAGCATGGAAAAAGGTGCTGCTGCAGCAGGTAGGGAGAGCCCTTGCACTTTGGTTTGCTGAAAATTCAGATGCTGGAAGCAGAACCGCAGCGAGGAGACAGCTCGGCTGCTGCAGCAGCTCTGCAGATGCTGCCAGGTGGATGCTGTGGCTCCTCCAGCCTGGAAAAACCGAGGCTGATCCCACCAGCGAGCAAAGAAACCATCAGCACCCTCCAAGCTGAGCCAGATACTCCCTCTTGGATTTTGGAGCCAGGCTGGGAGAGGGAGCTCGACCCACTGCAGCCATGAGCGAGCGGCCAGGAGCAGCCTCTGGAGCGGGTGGGGGCACCCGCCCATTCCCTGCTCCACAGCAGCTCCATCTCTGCAGTTTAACCCAGACCGCCTTCAGCAGAGGGAACTTGGGAATTGGGAGTCTCAAGGCTACCCACGGCAGCAGCCAGGAGGAATCGAGGTGAACGTGGCGTTTCCAGAGGCTCCCGGCCAGGGCAGCACCTGCAGGTGGCAGCTACAAGGAACAGAAGCTCCCTCCAGTGACAAAAAAACCTTCTCCAGGAACTTGTCCCCCCTACATAAGTGCTCCCATATCCCTAATTCCAGCACATCTCCACCACTACGTTCCAGTTTCATGACCAATTTATTCATGGTCCTTTTAACAGTGAAGAGCTTGACCAAGAGACCAAGGTTTGGGCACACACCAAACCCAGGTAATTCCCCTTCTCTAATGGCCAGGTTGGAAGGTGTCCCTGCCCTTAGCAGTGGGTGGCATGGATGGTTTTTAAGCTCCCTTCCAACCCAACCACGCTGTGATTCCACGATTCTCTCCTTCAGGAAAGCAAAGGGTAACACAGCAAAGTGCATCTGTTACTCACCTCCCCGGCCCCGCAGACCCGGCTGCCGTCTCCAGCAAGAAGGAGGCTTAAGGAGGATCCTCCTCAGGGAAGCTGGGCTTGCTGCACCCGTGTCCCAGGGAAGCTGAGGCAGTGGTGAGGCCGCACAAGGTGCCTTTGGGAAGGGAGCAGAGGAAGCAGCTGGATGCAAGGAGCGGGAAAGGAGCAGAAAGGCACAGCTGCAGCCGGCAGAGGCCGGGCTCCAGCCCTGGCATCGCTCCTCAGGCGCTGGAAACAATCGCAGAGACACCGCAGCAACAGCAAACACAGCTCTCCACCACCTCCCCTCCGAAACACAACCCCCCAAAACCCTTCCTGCCCTCACAAAAGCCTCCTGCAGCACTTCAGCCCCCCCGTGAAGGAGCTGCACCTCCCGCCTGCGCTGCGCTGGACGTGCTGAGAGAAGAGACCCAGAGCTTTCCAATGAGACAGGTATTTATTTAGTTCAAGCACTAAGGATTTGTTCTCTTGTTCTGGTTGGTTCATATTATCAAACAGAGCTGAGGTACCAGTGACATTCCAACATGAAGAAAAGGAACCTTTTTTTTCCCCCTTACACAATTTCTTCAACTACTTTTATCAAGACAAAACGTGAGGCATGGAATAGCTGCATGATGGACTGTACAACGAGCAAGCCAGAGCAGGGAGGAGAAAAGAAACAGAGCCGAGACCTTCACTCAAAAAAATCACACAAAGAATCAGCATTAAAAGCATCTTTTCCCATGGTTCCACTGGCCACGTCCGTGGAGTAAAAGAAAATTAAAATCTAAAACCTGACAGACGGATGGTGCAAAAAAAAAAACCAAACCAAAAATAACAAACAAACCAAACAAAAAATTAATATGAACCCCACGTTGCTCCTGTGCTCACCTTGGAAGTGTGTTTTCTCTGGAGAACTGGGATGAGGACAGGACTGAGCCCTGTGGTCGGGTTAAGCACAGGCTATCAGCAAGGACATGCACTGAACATACCTGGCTGTGCTGAGCAGCCCCAGGGGCCTCGTCTGGAGGTGCCAAACCACGGCCTCACCCGTGCTCCTGCAGCCCCTGGCCGTGCTGAGCACGGAGCTGTGGGAATGCTGCTCTCCACACCTTTGTTCCCAGTGAGTTCTGGACAAACCTGCTCTCAGGTCTTCCAGGAAAAGCATCCGGGCCGCTGGTCCATCACAGCCCCCATGGGCTAAGCCAGCTCCTTAAATCCAGTACTTAAAGCTTGGGACTGTGGGAAGCAGAGGGGGCTGGTTCTATCAGAAGCAAGGAAAAAAAGGATGTGCTTGTGGGGAATGGCCAAATGAGGACCAACAGAAGCTGCACGGAGAACCAAAGGAGAAAAAAACAAACCAAAGCAAAGGAAGAAGCAGCAGGATGAAGCATTTCAGCACGGTTAAGAACAGTACAACAAAGGAAAAGCAGCCAGGTTTCCTTCCCCCAGAGAGCTTCTTTTAAATAAAGAATGATCCTTTGTCACATATCATTGATGTTTATTTCAAGACATGCCACGTCAAAAAAATTCGCCTTTAATATTGCATTAGAAAAGCACTTTTACATCTCGTTCTGCCTTTAAGTTATTGTTGTGCAGAGTTGCTAGAAACCCAGGGCAGGGCATGAGCCTGGCATTCACCTCAGGAATGAAGAATTCCAACTCTTTTATGCCTGCTTCCTGGGGAAGTGGTGGTGAGGACGATTCCCTTCCTCTCCCCCAGGTGGTTACTTTAGATGGTAGAGAGAGGGGCAGAAGAGAACCAAGGAGGAGCCTGAATATTCCCTTGCAATTGTCCATGTAGTTCGCAATCGCAACACAGACTCGAGAATTCCTTCCTGCACTGTAACTCGGCCAGAGTCGCCCAGCAAACAATGTATTTACAATTGTGTTTATTAACTTACACAGCAACTTCACAATGACTAGTAAAGATTAAAAGGGTGCACTTCTAGTGTGTTCCATTCCGTGTTTCTCGGGTAGCTACATCTCGCAACATCAGCAAAGCTCTACACAGATTCCTCAGCCAAAGGAAAACAACAAAATCAGCACTGAAGAGAGTAAAAAAATTAAAGCCAAGAAATAAATATCAAAGAAGAAAGGGTTAATTGTGAGCCTAATTCCATAGAAAGCTAAATTACTAGTTATTTAACCAAACTATACAGCTCTAGAGAACCAAACTAAACCAACTTGGAAGACTGAACATAAAATAAAAAAAAAAAAAAAGGAAAAAAAAGAGCTAAAAAATAAAGGCATAAATCTGCATAACCAGAAGTTGGTTTCCATCCTACTCAAGTCCCTCCCTTTCCATCTAAGATGTCTCAGCTAGGATTCTGTAGGATCAAAGTAAACACCCCTTCCCCACCGACCTATGCCCACGCTCTGGAAAAGCGGGTGCCATTCCCCGTGTGCTGGGGCAGCCAGCTGCTCTTCCCTCTTTCTCCCAAATTTCCAAGGTTTCAGTCGGCTTTGGCAGGTTTTAGTGCCAGTCCTGATTTCAGTATTTCCCCTAAAAAAACCAAAGAACCAAAATGCTTTCTCCTCCAAACAGCTGAACCGTTACATTCCCATCTCTTGGGCAGTAATAATTCACTTCATTGTGTTCTACTTAAAAAGGAAAAAAAAAAAAAAAAAGCTCTGAAAACTCATTTTGCACTCGAAACATAATTTCCCTGTTTCCTGCAAGTGTTTTGCTAATGCACATCCACTCTTTCCTTCCCCCCCAAATCCTCCAGAAGCCACTCATCCCAAAGAGCCCGTCCGTATTTCCCAGTGATGCTTCCTTGGAAATGTGTCCCCACTGCCTCAGCGAGAATTCCCAGCTCCAGCAGCCAGGGGTGTCAAACCCCTGCTAAGGCCAGGCTGGGCCTGGACACCAGGCAGGCTCGCTCTGCTCAATGCAATTAAGAGCTTGGGGTTAATTTCTGTTTAATTATCAAGGATAACCCTCGGCATCTGCCGCCTCCCGCCGTGATTCCGCCTGCTGTCTATGCATTCCCAGTTTCTGAGAGAAATCCAATGGGTCAGATTTGCAAGCCTTCTTCTGCACATACATCTCGTCTAGGTCCAATTCCAAACTTACTCAGTTGCCATCATTTCAAAGTGCAATATCATAACATATTAAAAAAGGAACAAATATTAAGAAATTGTACCTATTTTTTTGTTTGGATTTTTTTTTTTTTTGCTTTTGTTTTTTTTTTTTTTTTTAAAGTTATACCTAGAATACGGTGGAATATTTTGGCTTTTTTTTCTTTTTTTCTTATAAATAATGAAGACACTGACATTTTGTTGGTGTTGTGTGTGTGGGGTGTGCTTGTGAAGCTAAAGATCATCTCCACGAGACAGCCAGCGATGATGAACTGCGATACGTTATTACGGAAAGGGGAAGGTTCAAGCCAATATTCACACTGCAGTCAATGAAGAGGACAGGGAGGGAAAGCAGTGATGTTCTGGAGAAAGGTGGAAGCCACATGGTATTAGCAGGAACAGCCTCCTTCACTGACAGGCTGCTCTTGAGGCTTTTCCAGTTTTATGTCAATCACTGGAAGGAGGAAGTTAAGGCAAACGGATCTCCAACTCTGTTTCCCTACCGAGGGCAGGATTTTGAATGGCATTTTCGGTGTTTCCCACTGAAATACTCAGAAAGACCAGCTCCAAACTCAAGGTTTCTCACCTGCCCCTCCTGCCCTGGCACTGGCACATTAAATTTGCAGCAGAAACGATGTCAGACCCCAATGTTTGTCTCTAACCACTCTGCTCTTCCCAGCAATCCCACTGATGTCTTGCTGCAGGAACTAAAGAAGCATGGATACACTGAAGGGTCTAAACACCACTTCTGCAGAGCCACAGAATCATTCGGGCAGGAAGAGCCCACTGAGATCTTCAAGTCCACCTGCTCCCCCAGCACTGCCAAGGCCACCAGTATCTCATGTCCCCAAGTGCCACATCCACAGGTCTTTAAATCCATCTGGGAGTAGGATTTAAATCCCACCACTTCCTGGGCACCAGTGCACATTGCTCACCCCCAGAGCTCCATAAAACCTCTTCCTTGCTCAGTTAAACCTGTCTGCTCCTCCCAGCAGCCAGCAAAGCCCTGCCACCGGCCTGAATTCCCCCTTCCAGGGCCAGCTGATGTCCCACAAGGTCACTGCAGAGCTGGCTGCTCGGAACCTGCCTGTGATAAGCGACTCCCTCTGCAGCACTCAAATTCCCAGCGGATGCCCTACAGCTCCAGCCGCACGGAGCCTTTCCCAGGAGGAGCTCTGAATGCTAATCCCCAGCTCAGAGCTGTTCAGCACAAGTCTCCAGCGTTGCCCTTATCAGAGAACACAGAGGCAAAGAGATCACACAGCTGGTACTTCCAACTTCTTTCTTTAGGGGCTTGAAGTTGCTTTTTCAAGAGGTTTAAAAAGATAAAATAAACATGGAAATGGAAACAGAAGACCAGCAATTCATCTCCAATGTTTGGTCCATCTGGCTCATTTAAAGCTTGCAGTGTGTTTGAGATGCTTGACATGAGCCTTGCCAGCTTTACCTCAGAGCACGAATGGGTCAGGATCCTTGAACCCTCCATGTTTTGCCAAAGTGCCCCCGTTAATCCTAATGCAGCTGCCTGGGAGAGGATGCTCTCCATCCCTGCTCTCTGCAGGCTGCAACAAGCCCAATTCCCAGTGCCCTAAATGCACTCCCATTTAGAGACTGGCAATCAAACTCCCTTCCACAGCCCCTGCCTGTGCACTCTACCCCCCCTCATTAATAAAGATTGCTGCTCATTAACCTTTTGGGGAGCTGCATAACAAAATATTTCTGACCACTCAAGTCCCTATCACACAAAGCTTGTGCCTCAGCAGCTGCAATCCCCAGCTTCCCAAATCCTTCTTTTCCCCATACATCAGATGCTCTGACAGAACTTCGGGGCCAGGCTTGTCCCACTCCCACAGTTCCTGGGACTTCCCTCCTCCAAGGCACAATCTCTCCTTTATTTACCAGCTCCATGACTCCTGCTGCAAATAAAACCAACAACCTTGGAAAAGCTGCTATTCCAAGAACACCCACCTGGCCAGGTCAGCGATTCCAGTGTAACCATCCTGCTTTTCCATCCCTCATGCCACCCGCTTTCCCTTGGCTGAGTCTGATCCCATCAGCTGAGTCTTCTCCCTCCCACCACAGAGATGCTGCCCTGTTATGGGATGCCCGGGGACTGCCCTGGGAGGTTATGGGATCTACATCCTTAGACATTTCCCAAGTTTCCCTGAATGGGACCTGGAGAAACTGGCTCAGTTTGGGAGTCAGCCTTGCTTTGAGCAGGAGGGTCAGAGAAGAAGCATTCAGAGGTCCCTTCCAGGACAGTTTGGTTTTGGAGATTCTGTCAATCAGATCTGCAAGAGTCACAGGGGTTTTTGTCCAGACCTCTTTGCAGTTGTTTTCTCCCCCTTTCCACATGTTCAAGCAGCGAGCAAAGAATCCTTTTGGATCACCATTCCTTCCCCTGCTGCTTCCACCCTCAACACCCCTGCTCCCAGCCTTCCAACCCACCAATCCTCCTTCCTCAGCTCGAAGGTTACTTGCCCCTATTCCCCCTCTTTTTGGGATGTCCACGAGCTGAGCGAGGGCTGCAGAGGATTTTCCTCGTCCAGGGAACGCCTGGCACAGGCACAGAAAGGATACTGTCTTCTCTACTTTTGTCTTGTGTGCTTTCCATCCCAGGCAAGGCAGCTGCCACGCGTCGGAAAAGCTGCAAAGAACCACACAGGGAACAGATGAAAACAACGGCTCCCCCCGGCTGAGACAGTTCAAACAATGATTCAACACATCCCCCGGCACTATTTACACTGCTCGGCCCCAAAATCCTGACACCAAATATAACCTTTATTCCTAGAAAAGGGCAAAGCACAGCTCTTGTTAGTGGAGATCAGACAGCTGCCAGCAGCAAACCGCCTGCACCTCTCTGCAAATAGGATGGGTGGGATCCAGCATTTCACCTCACACCTGCCATGGATGTCCACGCACCCCAGCGACCTCCCCAGGGCAGGTGGGAATTAAGATTTTTGCACCTCCCCAGAGGATTGCAGAGCAGCGTGGACATGCTGATGAAGGCAAACACACCACCCAGGAGCCTGTCACCGCATTGGCCAAGCTGACACACATGGCAGAGTGTCAAAAAATGGGAGGTATGGAAAGGATTTCTTCCAAGCCTCACCTACCAGTGGCTCAGGCTCCTATGAAACAGGCAAAGGAACGCGCCCAAACCTAATCCTCGTCTTTTGGTGCCCACTCTGTGGTTATCTTGCTTCCACATTCAGGGCATAAAGCACAGAACAAATGCATCCAAAGCCTTGAATACTGCCTCCAGTTTCCCAGCAAGGTCTGAGCTCCAAACTCTCCTCACAGTTTCACTCCGCTCCAAGGAGGCGAGCTGGAATGGGACTGATTCCCTCTCCAGCATTTCCTACCTTTGCCCCTGAGGTTCAGACTTGTAATTCCCATCACATGGCTTTTCCTCAACCCTCTGGGTGAGGAGCCCCACTATTAATGGAGAAGAACTGCCCTGAATTTAGCTGCCTGTCCCCCCTGCACAGGATGCCCTCCATCCATCACGTGTTCCCACTGCATCCCCGGAGCCGCGCGGGAGTCCCGGATCGCGCCGTGCGGGTCTGACGTCAGGCCTGGCGTGTTCCATTACTGCCCCTTTTCCTGCCTCTCCTCAAATGACACAAAGCTAAACCACTTATTCCCAGTGACCCACTTTCCACAGCAGAAAACCCAGCCCAGCCACTGCCAGCCTGTTTACATCTGCAATGGGGGTACCCAAGGGCTTTTCCCACTTGGGCTCCCAGCGTCCCAGCGATGCCGGAGAGACAATCAAGATGACTTTGCTGGCTGGACAGCCCCCTCCAAGCTCACCATGAGCAAGCCCCCAGGTCTGTCTGGGACCTTTCTTGGCAGGAATCTGGCACACATTGGAACCTGAGCCACGGACAGGGGTCTGAGAAGTCGGAACTTGACGTAACTCCCTAATTTCAGCCAAGAGTTCCGAAATAAAAAAAGCTTAGTACATCCCCCCTCTGTGTTTCTGTGAACCTTTACCACTAACCAGGACCTTCCATCCTCCCTGAAAACCTCAGGGAAATCCTTGTAGGCCAACCAGGAAGTAAAAAAATTACAGATGCTAAACTCTACCTAAACCAACAGCAGGAATACCCACACAGAGGAAGGGTAAGGAGTCTTTAAAAAATCCTCAGCTGATGGAACCAGCTAGAATTCCTGCATTTAAACCACACTGCTGACAGAAAGGCTGTTTAAAATACAGTAATCCTTTCTTTACATTAAGACCAGGAATAAAATTATGCTTTTAGCAGTATTTCTCCCCTAAATTATCAGACTAAAAATAGGAATTTGGCAACTAAGAAAAATCAACTTTATTTCTTATTAACCTTCTGCTTATCAGCCCCGGCATATGTGAATAAATCCAATTAAGGAAACTTCCTGATGGTTGGAAAGCAGCCTTCCCACAGGGCCCTCCGAGCTCCCTGGTGCTGTCAGCCCCGAGCCAGTGTGTGTCTGTACACACATGCACATGTTTAAATGTTTGTGTGGGTATAAAAACACAAGTATTGAAGAGCATCCAGGACTTCTTTCCCAAGGCAGGAGTTAAATGCAGCAGCTGAAAGACTAAAAGCCACCCAAACTCCCTCTCAGCGTTCAACTCTGCAATCTGCTTCCTGATAGAAACTCTGGAAAAAAGCCTCATCTCTCACCATCAGTTTCAAATCATTTGCCAAACTGTGCCTTCCCTGCTACTCCAGCCAATAAATCCTAACAGATCAGGGTCACCAGGGACTGCAGGCATAAACCAGTTTTCAGCCACACTCCAGCAGCAATATGGCAAGGACAGGAGGATCACTGTCCAGATGGAAAAGCCGGGCAAGAAACCTGTTCCCCAACGCAAGGCAAACAAAAATCTTTCCCTAATTCTCATTCTCTGCAACTCTGAGGATAATTCTTGCCCATCAGATGGATAAGAATCAGAAGACAGCAGAAAGGGCCCAGCTCTGTGAGAACAGGGTCACAGAGGGGCTGTGCTCAGAGAGCTGCTGCCGTGAGAAAGTTCTTCTGCCAAAGACCACATTCATCCCCTGGCTCTTCCAGGGCCAGTGTGGAGTGTGCCAGGTACTGCTGGAGGGAGGAATTCAAGGGCTCTCCCTCCCCTCTCTTTCTACAAGACAGCAAAATGAACCCTGACATATTCTGGGCATGAAATCCAGGGAGTAACAATAAGATTCCCTGAAATACAGACTGCCGAGACAGAGCAGGAATCGCAAAGTCTTTTAAAGCTTATTCAGGCCTGACAGAATGAATCAGAGACTACAGCTCTCTGCATTAAAAGGAGCAAGTTATCTCCTTCTCTTCCCCAGCTTATGGCTCCCCTGGCAATCAGTCTTTGCAGGATCCAAAAGCCAATCTCTTCCCCTCTGCTGCATCAGTTTAACCCCACAATAACACTACACCACTTTTATTCCCTAATATCCACTCATTTTTCCTTCAACACCGCCTGCCCAAAGCCACGAGGAGCACTAGGTGTCAAGGACCCTGGGGACTGCAAACAGCTCTGCAGTCACAGATCCAACAGCACCCAGCACTGAGGTGCTATCCTCAGAGCTCTCCTCTCTCCTGATACAGGGAATGGCAGAAAAAGCCTGGCAGCAGCATGGTCCCCTCTGCTGCTTTGCTGGTAGAAGATCCTGGCACTGGAATAGCTGCTGTTGGAAGTGCAGAGCATCTCACCTACTGAGGTCCCAGCACCAAGTCAGGCCCTCTGGATCTGCAGGGGAGCTGCAGGGAGCTGGAGGCAGGGCCCTTCCCTCTTATCTGTGCTGCCTTCCAGCAGAAAAGGATGAACCAGAAACTAAAAGCAGCACCCAAGGACAAAAGTCCCCTGGATTCCCACTGATGAGGAGCAGTGGAAAAGTCACAGCCATTCCCTCCCCGAGCAGGACAAGAAATTCAGCTGCTTCTGGATGAAAATTCTGTATGAAAATTAACTTAGACAGTGATTGTTCTGCAGGATCAGAATATATTGTGATGAGAAGTTGTCGGTTATGGGAAGGTCAAATTTGCATTCAGCTTATTAAGGACTTTACACAGGTTATGGGAAGGGGATCCATTCTGCAGTTGCACTTTCCCATTTCACTGGGAGAGAATTTATTGCTAACGTACTAAAATAAATCCACAAAATTTAATAGAGAAGCTGCAAGGAAACAGGGAACCATCTAAGTGTGGTATTATAATTATCCTTTGATAACTGCTTAAACAGCTACTTATCAAACTAAGAAAAATGAGAGTTACAAATACTCTAGAATACAGAATAGCTTTGAAATCCTTGAGCATCCCAGTCCACGCCCTCAACACACAGATCAAAACTTTTATGAAAAATCCATTTTTAATTCTTTTTGAATATCCACTCGTGTCTTTGCACACCAGCAAATCCTCAGGGTTCCAGCTGGCCCTGAAAGCCACAACTCCTTGCAGTCTTGGCTACAGAACCTCTGGAAATGTGGCAGGGCACAGAAACCCCATCAAGGAAAGAGGGAGTGTGGAGCTCTGCCATCATCATCATCATCATCGTCATCATCATCACTCCTCTCAGAGAGGCAACTGCTCTCAGTGCACACCCCCAGGTCTAAGCACTCATTAAGGAGTGCAGCACAGAATCCAAACCTTAATTACAAGGCAAACCTCTGTTGTGGCAGGATAATTGGGGGACCCTGGAAGCCAACACGTCCATGGTGGGTGATGCAGTGAAACAGCTCAGAGTGAACACTGCTATAATTATCCCATTATATAGGGAATCATTTTGCTACTTAGAGACAAAGTCAAAGGCCATTTTAATAACAGACTCTTGCCTAGAACATGAAGTAGTTTATAATCCTATTTTATTACTCCTGGTACCCTTCTGCATAGAAACCATTTGTGCAACTGCATGCATAAAATATACATGGAATGTCATCCATACTTATAGAATCCCTGATGGTTTGGGTGGGAAGGGACCTTAGAGCCCACCCAGTGCCACTCCCACCCATGGGCAGGGACACCTTCCACGATCCCAGGCTGCTCCAAGCCCCATCCAACCTGGCCTTGGACACCTCCAGGGACCCAGGGGCAGCCACAGCTTCTCTGGGCAACCTCTGCCAGGGCCTGCCCCCCTCCCAGGGAACAATTCCTTCCCAATATCCCATCCATCACTGCCCTGTGGCAGTGGGAAGCGATTCCTTGTGTCCATCCCTTGTCCCCAGTCCCTCTCCAGCTCTCCTTTAGGCCCTGCAAGGGCTCTGAGCTCTCCGTGGAGCCTTCTCCTCTCCCGGCAAGCTCTCCCAGCCTGGCTCCAGAGCAGAGGGGCTCCAGCCCTGGAGCAACTCCAGGGCCTCCTCTGGACTCTCTCCAGCAGCTCCAGGTCCTTTTGTTCCTGGGGGACAGGGAGTGCAACACAGAATTCCACACGTGTGTTTGCTCTGTGGAGACACCCATGAATTTCTATCTTCTCCAGGTCCGAATTTAAAGAGCCACAGCTCATCTCAGGACATAAATCCTCATTTTTCTGCAGCTCCATCAGTTCAAAAGACCTTTCACTGCTTTCCCCAATTCAACAGCAACTCATCATCTACTAGAAATAAATAGCTCTGCCTGTCCCTGGACATTTGCTGGCACTTCCAGTGCCTTCCAACAGAGTGGAAACAGCAGCTGCTCTGTCTCCCTGTGCACTGGAAGCATTTTAAGCCATCAGGCTCCTCCTTCACTGGTTTGTTCATTTGCTGAAACAGAATCACAACGAGTCCTCAGACCTGTGCTTGCCCAACTTTGTGTCTCACTCTCAGTCTAAACAGCAAATCTGGATTATCAAACACCCAGGAAGGTGTGATTCTGTACTCACAAAGCTGCTTCCACAACTCCTCTGTTATTTAAGGGGAAGGAAGTCCCAAATCATGTGATGCAAGGTCAGAGATGCTTCAGAACCTCAGCCAACCATTCAGCTCTGAGGTGTCACTCGCTGTGTGTGGACTACAATTCCCACTGGCCCCCTTTGCCAAGGCTTCCCAAGGTCCAGGGAAGAGTTCCTCTCACAGGGGTGTGTTAACAGCAGCCACTCACCTGTTTTACATTGTATCCTGCTTTTGCACTAGTTTCAATGAACATTACATTCAACTCTTTGGCTTTCCTTTCTCCTTCCTCAATGGACACTTGTCTGGGGAAGAAAACACAGAGTTAGGGGAAAAAAAAACCCCAAACCTGGGCAAATATCTTAATAATTAAGATTTGTTACACTTGAAAAAAAAACACCGTTAAGTGCTTTATCTGAAAGCACTTAAAGGGTTGTGGTTTTTTTTCCTGCATGGAATGTACAGCTGCTAACAGGTATCACCACTTCACTTCCATGGCACACGTGGCTCCCAAAGCAGAACTCAGCATCCCAGCAGAACAGCCAAGCGTTCACCCCCAAGTCCCTGTCCAGGAAGCTGGGCTTTTATGTCTGAACAATCAGCAATCACAGTCCAAAAATAATCATCAAAACCAAACTGTTTTAACAGAGGGCCAAGTGTAACCATGTCCTATGGGAGGAATTCTGTCCGGTTTCTCCCTGGAGATGGGTTCCACCCATTAAGGAGAACATTATTAAGAACAAATATTTGTAACCAGTTTATTCATTCACTAGTGTGGGCTGCAGTCAGCAATCCCTTGTCTCCTGGCATCTCTACAAGTTGGTGATGGTTTTTCAACTCATTCACAGCACTGTAATGGAAATTTGGCTTAGCCAAAAGAAAGAGGGTTTAAAACTGGGATTTCTCTAGTCACAGCCATCTCCAGGAAAAAAAATACATTTAAATATACTCCTTAAAATAAGAGCAAACAGCATCAGAGTAAGCAAAGCATTTGAAAGCTGGATTATTCCTGCATACCTCTTATCTGCTAGATCTGTTTTATTTCCCACCAGCATGATGATGACATCGCTGCCCCGTTCCGTTCTGACATCATCGATCCACTTTGTGGTTTGCTGGAAGGAGTTTACATCTACCAGAGAACAGTGGAGAGGGTTATCACTGCAGGTGTCCCTCACAGCTCACCAGGAAATACATCTGGACTTGGAAAGAAAAGCTTCACATTCTGTGGAGTCGGCGGAAGAGGGTGATGAAGAATCAGCGAGTGAAACCCTGAATCTCCCCCACTAAAGGACATGGAAGCTCTGGCACTAATTTCAGATAGGCAAGTGCTTCATTACAGGGGGGTTCAAAGCCACGGAGGGAACTGAGTCCACCTAGAATTTGGTTTTGACAGCACCTAAAATGAAAAGCCTCATCACTGTGTTTCAGTTCCTTATATTTTTGTTCAACATGAAGTGTTTTCTATAGGGAGTGGGGATTAATTTTTGCACTCTACACTGCTCCTGGCTTGTGCACCTACAGAGGTTCCTGCAGTTCCACTGCTTCTCAAAATCCTCAATCCCAGCCTTGCATTATGCACACCTGAATCAATCACTTTTTATTTTCTCTAGGGAATCCCAGGGTTATACAACACATCAGCAACTCCCGTGGCACTGAACACTTGCCTTCAAAACAATTTCTAAATCTTTGCATAAAACCAGAAGCAGAAATTTAACCTCTTCACAGGCACTTAATACTACACCCTTAAAAGCTGCAAGGTAAGAATTCCAGACTGTATGGTGCTTGAGAAATTGCATCCCACGGGGAAAAAGGAGTTGGAGGGAAGCTGCCACAGAGCTCAGCATTTGCCAGTTAGTGACACAAAGAGCATCTGAGCAGCCAAAGTAGTTTCAGTACTTAAAAAGGGGGGGCCTCTGCAGCAGTTCTTGAAAAGTATTGATTTTTTTTTTTAATGGCTTCTCCTGCAAAGTAATATATTGCGTGCTAGACAGCCAAGACTTGATCACTTGCCAGTCTTAATTCTCTTTACTGCCTGGCAATATTGAATTTGCTGGGTCAGGAAAAAATTCAGAGTTCACAGCTAACCTGTAATTTTAGCTCAAAGGAAAGTGCCATTTTTAACAATTAGAGCTTTTCTAGGTAAAGCCCCTATTTCTGGCTGTAATCTTCCAGTATTTATAAATCAAAGGACAAGAACTTATGCATTTGTGTAGAATTAGGCCATTGTTCTCAGTCAGTTCTGATTCAGAACTGAAATTGTCTGAAGGTTTAGTTCCCTTAAAATAGAATTTCTGCTCTTTGTCAATGCAGGAACTGCTAAGTTAAGGGGTGTCTGGACTGAGGGGAGGGACAGAAGGAGCAGGGCTGAAGAAGCACTAATATTTTAGTTGACAAAAATGTACATACCTTAGTAAGAAATGAAAGAGCAATTGTTAAAGGGTAAGGGCTTAGTGGTAAGTTTTACATCTTGCAGCATGTGAGAGTGGCTGATTCCAAGGAAAATGTGATGTTAATGCATTCTCCCCGCCAGCCCGTGCCCAGATTTCATTTGGTGGGGGAAGGTGAATGAAGTGGAGCAAGCTACAAAAGTCTCCAGTCTGAGAACTCAGACACCCACGGACACGAAGACCAAAAGTCACAGGTGATGTTATGACCAAAAGGCAGATGGGAGAGTGCAACGAGAGCAGGCAGGACTGGAGGGCTGAAGAGAACGGGATAGGGCAGGGTCAAAATGGCATTTGTGAGACAGTTTATGCATCACAACAGCAGCAACCACGGGGCTTGTGTGAAACAAGCAGAGAAACCACGTTTTTGTCATGCCAGGATGAAGCCCAAGCAGATGACGTGAGAGGACATGCAAAGCTAAGCTAGAGGAATGAAAAGGGCAGAGTATTAGAAATGCAGAATTCCCCCCACTCACTTGTGATATCATAAACAACAACTGCAACAGTGGAGTCACGAATGTAGCTAGGAATCAAGCTCCTGAACCGCTCTTGACCTGCTGTGTCCCATAATTGCAACCGTACCTAACAAAATCAGTCAAACAAGCAAGAAAAATAAGAAAGAAGGTCAAACCCAGTGTAAAATACCTACTTGTGATATCGTAAACTACTACAGCAGCAGCAGAGTCACGGATGTAACTGGGAATGAGGCTACGGAAACGTTCCTGACCCGCAGTATCCCACAGCTGCAACCTGATCTGTGGGTGGGAGAAAATTAAAAAAGCCAAACTGCCACTAAAAATAAGAGAGTAAAGAAATGTTTTACCTTTTTTTTCCAAAAAAAAAAAAAGCTAAATAAAAAGGATAAACTCATGCAGGAGATGCCTGGGGACTGGGAGCAGCAGGACACTGCCTCCTTACAGCAATCTCTCCCGAGGGGTAATAGCAGCCAGACTGGGGATGGGGATGCAGCTTCCCAAAAAATACTTCCCTTCCAAAAGGGGAGGAGTGGAATGGCTCAGCTTCCAAACTGAGAGGACCAACAAGAAAGCTATGGCTGAAGTGATGGAATCACCATCCTTGGAAGCATTCAGAAGTGTGTGGATGTGGCACCGGGGGATGTGGGCTAGTGGTGGCCTTGGCAGTGCTGGGGAATGGTTGGACTTGATCTTGGAGGGCTCTTCCAGCCTCAGTGATTCTGTGAAACGTTCACCTGCAGTTCTCCCTACACTCCTATCCTCCCTCAGGACACACACAGGCAACCTCCAGCAGCATGAAGGATGGTTGCTGGTGGAAAAGCTGGGAAAGCTACTCATGTCAGTTTTTCAAGGATAAAATGCTCGATATAACTCTAAACTGCACAGTGACAGGCACAGACAGGCTGAATGGCTCTTACCAGCAAGGTTCTGGAAGAAAAGGCAAGACACACTAAAGGCAACGTGTATGGCAAGGTGTGCAAGAGCCATTTTGGCCATGGAAAGCCCATCTCATCCCTCAAGCACTTTCCATGCAACCCCATTTATTGGGAGTTTATCCAGTACCACAAGCTTCTGCAGCACTGCAGTTTTGTTTCTCTATATAGCTCAACTGAGGCTGAATTTCTTAATTAAGAATCTGAGCTCATTTGAAACCGCAGCTTTGCTCGCACAGAGGAGTGATTTCACTTGATGAGCTAAAACTGCACCAAGAAAGGAAACTAGTCTCATTTGTGAACTCATCAGAGGCCACCTTCTTTTTAAACAAGGAGTACTAAGAAGATGGAGCCAGCTATTAACTGGCCACATCTGGCAATTTCTGTTTTACCTTTCTGCATCAAAAGCTGAAGGGGTTAAGCACACTTCCCCTTTCTCCAGATTCCCACCACCATTCACCCCTCAAATTATCTGTACCATCTCTTTCTGACACTAAAGCACCCTGTGCCACTCCCAAACTGCACCTGAGAGCCCTGCACACGTGAAATGATAAGATTTCCCATCCCCACTGCTGTGTCTCCACAGCACTTGTCAGCCTGGAAGCAGCTGGGAGATGAAGGCTCAGCCTGTGCTTCCCAGTGATCTCAGAAGTGTGGGCTGCACAAAACCAGATGCTGGTCCTCATTCCTACTGTTCACAGAGAAAAGCAACAAAATCTTACTCACTGTTCGATCCTCCAAGTACATGGTTTTCGATAAGAAGTCAATGCCAATTGTTGCCTGTGAAGAGATGAGAAAACCAAGAGGTCTTAAAAAAATGTCAGAACACCTGCAGTGATTTTCGGGGGAGCAGCAGCAGCTGTAAGAAAAACAGGTTGGGTTTCTTATTTTTAAGATATAGCTTGATTCAATATGCAATTTGTTTAAGATATCCACGACCACAACAATTCCTTAAAGCACAAAAGGTTTTAAGCTTGACTCCAGTTCATGCATCTTGACAGTTTAATCCACACGTTTATTTGGGTAGCAGCAGGGATTTTTATGCATGTGAAAAACTGGGTGTCCCCCAGCTCCACCAGGATATGTGGGCACACTGTCTTCTTCCCAGCTGCCAAATATCTCCATGGATCTTCACTTTTCCGGGCAGATTAAGGCAGACACCTACATGATCCCTAACAACCACTAAAGCTTGGCTCATCCTAAAGCAGCATGGCTGCACCCAAACTTCCCAAACACCAGTGGCAGCTTCCTGGAGAACATCTTAATGGCAGTGGGAAGCCATTCCCTGGGTCCTGTCCCTCCATCCCTCGTCCCAAGTGTCTCTCCAGCTCTCCTGGAGCCCCCTCAGGCTCTGGAAGGGGCTCTGAGGCCTCCCTGGAGCCTCCTCCTCTCTCCCAGCCTGTCCTACCACAACACAGGGAAGCAGCATTACCAAAGAGTGGATTCCAGCACGCTCTGTGTACCAGACTTTTACTAAAACAGATCTTCTGTGATATGTGACATGTGGGGCCACAGCACAAAGGAAATCATTCCCAACATGTCCACGGAGGAGAATCACTCCTGGTGAAATAAACACCTGCAATCACACGGTTTTATTCCAGGTGTTTGGGTTTCTGACACAGTACAGCAAGTTCTTACTGATAAGACAGAGGGACACAGCTGAATTCCTCTCATCCAGCAGCGAGCAAAAGGAATCCAATGCACAGCACAGATTTTATTAAATGGCAGCTTTCTATTTTTAACAGCTGCACATAAAAAGCCCATGTTCAAATGATGGGTTTCAGAAAAGTATGCATTCAAAATCTGCCAGAAACGTCCAGAACAAGCAGATCGTCCCTGAACTCACCTCCTGCTCCAGTTACCCATGATCAGGGTGTGATGTGCATTGGCAATACATACTGGGCTCTCAGGGGTCTCTAGAGAACCCTGGGGATCCAAAAATGTCTATTGTGGGTTGACACCAACAGGCATCGTGATTTTGGCCAAATTCCTGGAGCTTTTGTGACTCATTCCTTCTCCCAGCTACAGCACAATAGGAGGGAGGTATGGCCCCACCTCAGTCACAGCTCCAGGAAAATCAAGGGGTTTGGATGAATGGCTCTGACCCAAGTCCATTAACACCCAAACTGGGCAGGCCTAAATCCAAGCTGTCTTGGAAGCCCTCAGGATTTCTCACTGTTGTAAGTGCCACTCACTGATTTTGCAATCATTTCTTGTATTACATCAGACCACCTTTCCTTGGTGATACCTGTATGATCCTAAAGCACACAGGCTCCAACCTCCTCAAGGAAGAACTGAGACACAAACTCAGTAAGGAAAAGGAGCATTCCTAAAAGAAAAATACTGTGGAGGAAAAAAAATCACAGCTTAAATAGAAGAAGTGCCTTCAATGTCCATGCAATTGGAGTGGGAGGAATCTGTGAGGACGTTTGCTGCCTTGGGAGCAGTGACTCCAGCCCTCCCACACTCTGGAAGTGTGCCTCTTCCCACAGTTCAGGGAGAACTCCCCATCTCGTTTTTCCTAGCAGCAGCAAGGAGGAATTGCTGACGGAGGCAGGAGGGAAATCTCACAATTCAATAAGATCCTTGGGTAGACACTGAGGAACAGGAGAATCACGTTTTCCTTTTTTTCTTCTTCTTTTTTCTATTACCTCCTCCTCCCACCCCCCAAAAAAAACCTTCCCAGGCATCAGGGAACAGATTTTTCTCAGTTTCATGTATCTAGAACATCACCACCTGTAACCAAGTCATGAAACATGTTCTGCTTGGAGGAGACACACTTCAGCAAACTGAAGCACTTTTATATCTCACCACATTTTGAGCTCATGCTGAATTCTGGGAGTGGGCAACACTGACTGCTCTTCTGGACTGCACAGTGCCAATTTGTAAAATTGTTTTCTCAACATCCTAAATTTCCTTTTTTTTTTTACATTTTGCATTATTTTCCAGCTTGTGTCACCTTGTTTTTTAAAAGAGCTGGGTACCTGTTATGTTACCCACACACAGGGATTAGATCTGTGATGGTCTGGCAGAAAATGGTGAGGAAGAAAAAAAACCCAAACCCTGGCAGACTTAACAACTGCTGTTCCCTGGCTGTGCCTTGTGTATTCCTTTAGAACCACAGCTCATCCTGCTGCAAGCAGCAGGTAAACTCCTGGAGCAGAATCCAACCCAGAAGTGCCACTCTGGCAGGTGATTAAAATGAAGATTTTACAATTGGGAATTCCATGGTCAGTGTCCCAGCTTGTCTGGAATGACTTTTCCTGCAATGGAAGACACAGCAGCAGAGGAGTCTTACACAAGACAAAAACATGGATTAATTTACCTGATAGGTGTTGTCAAAGCTGTCATACATGAACCTGGTGATCAAGGAAGTCTTCCCCACTAAAGGAAGAAAAGAAAACAGGGATTCAAGGACCAATTTCAGAGCACGCTTTAAGCAAGTGATTTAAAAATGGTTTACTGTGTCCAACAGATCCACAGTGTGCACTTGAACTTCCTGCAAGGACAAGAGCAGTTATTTACAATTGTAAAGTCATTTTTATTTCCCTCTACCATTCCCAAGCATCACTCAAATATTTGTGACTTGAGATGAAAATTAATTTCATTGCTCTGTTTTCTACCAAGTCATTCAGTAATTTTAGTTGAACTGAATGAATTTAACAGCTTCTACAACTAATTATTAGCAACAAAAAGCTCTTCTCACTCATAAAACACCGGAATCATTCACTTTAAAACCCCACCATCCACACAACACTTATTTTCTGCTCTAAGACCAAGACCACAGCAGAGCTGGACCAAAGCCTAACTCATATTTTCTAGGCTTTTTCCTTCTCCTACATCTTCACCTGGAGGGATCAGCAAGATGCACAGGAACTGGAAGATCTCCAGCTGCCTCATTTTGATGTGTATTAATCTTCTTCATTGTCAGCCAGCTATTTAGGAAGCAACTGAAGTTACTCAGGGCTGCATCACCTCCCAGTGTTTTTTCCAACCTCCTTGCAGCTGGAATTTGCCATCTCCCAGTGGCAGAGGAGAGGAGATGTGTGACTTGTGTTGGACACCAAACACTGCATGTGCAGATAAAAGGTAAGAAAGAGTGCTTGAGGCAGAGCTTGTGATCTCCAAGCAATATTCCAAGGATTTTAGTTCTTTGCCAGGGTGACCATGCAGTGAACACAGGGATTTCAGGCAAGATTAAGGTCCCTTCCAACCCAAACCATTCTATGATTTTGGGGGTGAGTTTTGGGGGGTTTTGCTTTAGATCTTAACATAAGAGTGTCACCAAAATCTTCAGCATCCCAATTAAGCAGCATTTTCATCTTCAGTTAAATCTGACAAAGGGTTAAACAAACAGGAGCCCAGCAGACAGCCTCGGAGAGATGAGATTTTCCCATGTCAAAATCTGAATTCCCACGAGAATTTCTAACATATTCTGCTCTGGAGGCAGAATCAGGTTTCTCACGAAGTTAAAAAGCTGCCTTCACAAAGGTAGAGCAAATATTCCCTTCCCTGAGCAGGTTTTTGGAAGCAGCACATCCCAGATGGGAACGAGTCCCGAATCCCTTGCTCAGATCTGTCCCATGGATGTGCTGAGCAGCTCGAGCTGGTGCAGGACAAACAGCCACGAGCTGCTGTCAGGGGAGGAGGGATTCACTCCAGACCCAGTGACAATCCTCAGGAGACAGAGACAAGCAAACCCAATCCCTTCCTGCTGCAGCACAGGCTGAATCCCAGGAATTGATCTGCAGCATCAAGCTGGTTTTCCTCACGTGGCCACTGATGCAAACAGCCCCATTTAATTCTTCACGGGTCCAATCTCACCCAGGAAATTATTTGCTTTGGTAGCTCATGACCCCTGAAGGACAATGAAGCGTTCCAGAAAATTTTTCCCTTCTGACTGGCATGTCTTGGATGGGATCTGTCCACAAATCATAAAATATGAAAAGGTTCTGTTTATTCCCAGAGCCTCCCTACCCTACCTTCACTCATTTCACAAAAAGAGGGGGGAAATAAGGTACTGCTTGGCTTGTTTATATTTAAATATTCAATTCAACCAACATTTGGAGAGAGCATCCTAATGGACTTAGTTCCAAGACATTTCTTCTCTGAACAGACCCAGGTTTATGTTGACAGGCACCAGACCAAGATGGTATAACACCAACTGCTCACAGTTTTAATTCCATGAATACTGAGGCATTGCCATTCCTCCTTTTGAAGAACCCAAACTGACTCCTTTTAGAAATCCTGGCAGGAACAAAAGCCCACAGTTCCCACTGTATCTCTAATTTCTGTTCTGCCTTGCTGGCCGTATGTTTCTCCAATTCCCAGAAGGCATTAATTTGGGAGTGATTGCAAGCAAGGCAGAGGACAGATTCAGAATTCAAATTCATCTTGGAAAATGTCAAAATGACCTCAAGAGGCAAATGAAGCTCAGCAGGGACAAACAGAACAAGGTAATACACGGAGACAAGAACAACCAGCTGCTTAAAATCCAGATGGGAAACAACTGGGTAAGTAATCCAGGCTTATAGCCCAAGGAACAGATCAGACACTCAAGACTTCAGCTTTGTTTCATTAAGATGTTGGTCTGGGTTGTTTGTTTTTTTTTTTAATCTAGTGACTTAATTTAATCTCTTGGAAAAAATTCCACACACTAATGCTGTTCAGGGCAGCATTAGTCAGCAATGCAATATCCTTTAGGCCAAAATATTCCTGGTATGCTGCTGGAACAACTCCAAGGAAAAGGTCAGTATCACATCCTTGGAGGGACAGAGCTGAGGGAGGAAATGTTGGGAATGGGGTTTGCTTTGACCAGACACACTGACAGCTGTGCTACAGGAAGTGAGGGAAAATCTCAAACAGTTCAGGAGCTGAGAAGGAACTTCTTGTCAAAAAAAAAAACCACCAGGTAGCTTGCAGAGTTCACAGCAAGCAGTTGAAAGGTGAGGGGCAGAAGTGACTCCTGCTCAGGAAAAGTTGTCTGCAGCCACTTCTCCCTCTGTAGATCAAGATCTAACAGCTAAAAACTGAGTCCAACCACAATCCAAGCACGAAGGGCACAGAACGAGGAAACTGAGGCAATTGAACTTCAAAATAACTTATTCAGCTGGGCAGTGGATTCTCCTCCCTTCCTTGGCATGCAGAGTTGTCAGATGGCATTCCACTCTAGGAATTTACATCCAAGGCATCCGAGAATCTTTTGAAGAGAAGGGAAGCCAAGTAAATAAGTGATCAACCAAAGCAACCATTTATTTCAACACCGAACCTGAACATCAGTTCTGGACATTTTTCTGTCATTAAGAGGCTGAAAAATGGCTTCACCAGATGAGTTCTTGGCTGCTTCCAACTTTCCATCCGACAAAAACTCCACACCAAACAGCTTCTGATCACTCAGTTGTGCCTCAGACACCACTGCTTAGGTGATTGCTGTGATTATAAAATCCCTGATGGTTTTGGGTTGGAAGGGACCTTGAAGACCAGCTCATTCCAACCCCCTCCCATGGGCAGGACACCTCCCATTATCCCAGGTTGCTCCAAGCCCCAGTGTCCAACCTGGCCTTGGACACTTCCAGGGATCCAGGGGCAGCCACAGCTTCTCTGGGCACCCTGTGCCGGGGCCTGCCCACCCTCCCAGGGAACAATTTATTCCAACTATCCCATCTATCCCTGCCCTCTGGCAGTGGGAAGCCATTCCCTGTGTCCATCCCTTGTCCCCAGTCCCTCTCCAGCTCTCCTGGAGCACCTTTAGGCCCTGCCAGGGGCTCTGAGCTCTCCCTGGAGCCTTCTCCTCTCCAGGTGAGCACCTCCAGCTCTCCCAGAGCAGAGGGGCTCCAGCCCCTAGAGCACCTATCATCTAATCCATGTGCACTTCTGAAGGGGTCCAGCTCCAAAAAGAATTTTTAAGCTTAAATCTGTCTTGTTCAGATGGTTTTCTTCAGCTGGATCAGTTTGGAAGAATCTGGATCTGGTGGCTCCCATCGTGAACTGGCTGCCCACCCCATCCACATGTGTTCTGGAATGCTGCAGTGCTTTCATATGTTCTGGGACAAGAAGAAGTTGGCTGTTCTGATATATAAAATTAGGAAAGTCCTAAATGGAAAGGTTTGATCTCTGGTTCAGCACAGAAACCACCACAAACACCCTCCTGAATCAGCAACTGAATCGTGGCAGCAAACGACTGAGTTAAAAGATGGGAAGTTGTGAAGTTCCTATCAGTGGAATTGCCACGAACCAGGAGGGGCTAAATTCCAAGCCTTCAGCTCATTGAGTGACCCTGATCGATCCCCTGTGCCTGGGAGCCTTGAGCCCCTGCCTGGCAGGGATTTCACAGCGAGAATCCAGCTGCAAGATGGAATCAATACGCTGATCTCGTGCTTCCAGCCACTTTGATCCGACAGCGGCCGCTGGAGAGATTCCAAGGTCATTCCATCTGATTCCTGCAGGCTGCCTTTTCCCTGCTCCTGGGGAGACTGGTGTGTCCAGCAGCACTGACACTGATGAACAGTGGGCTCCCACAGCTCCTGTGCTCTAACGAGGCACTGGGGACGAGGGCACAGACCCATCAGATAACACAAATCACCTCCCTGCCAGCACGGGGTTAAAGGTCCTTTGTTGCCAGAGTCTGCAAAGGGCTCAGGCACCAGCCAGGAGCGACCTGCAAGGAAAAGTAATTGGATTGTGCCACTTGGACTGTGTGGTGCACGAGGAGCAGGTCTGACATCCCCCTCTCATTTTCTTAGCAGCATCATTCTAGAGATTCACATCTTACGTGAGGCTTCTCCTCACATAAGCAGATAACTCACAGTGTAATCCCAAAATTTCACTTGCCCTTTGCATGATTCCTTTCAGATTTGATTGAAGGATATACCCCAGTGACACTACAGCTTTCTTTCACAGATAAGAATTCCAGATTTCATTCTTTCATCTCAAGATCTTCACTGGAATTATTTTGTTGGGAAAAAAAAAAGAAAGAACTACCCAAGGCACCAAAAGGGAAAGCATTGCTAAGAACAATATACTGAATTATGAATGCCTCAAAACCATTTTTAGATCAGTGTTTAAAAAGAAGCCCCAAAAGGAAGATGCACAGAGTTAACTTTAAATGATCTGTATGAGCCAGGAAGAATATTTTTAGGTATGCCATTCCCAGCACTGGAAACAGAAATGCTGTAATAAAGTGATTAAAGCAGCTTCTTTAAAATACAATAAAAACATCCCCTATCCTCCTCTGCTCTTTGCTGTCAAACAATGGCAATTTCACCTGGTTCCCTCAAAGCAAGAAACAAAACTGATTCATTATCCAAAGCACTGACAGAGCCAGCAGACTGTGTTCATCCAAGGAACTCTCAGTCAGGTGAAGTTTGTCACAGTGAGGAACTCAGAGGATGGAATCCAGGCTAGTCCCAGGGAGCAGAGGCAAAAGCCACAGTTGAGGAGGTCTCATCTCCTCGCTCTAATTAAAGGATTTTTTTACCCAGATTTTTTTTTCCCCTATTGATTCCACTCCTGCTCTACTGTCAAACCTATTTTTCTGCCATTTCTTTCTTGATGCAAGATGAGATCAGACAAAAGGACCACCTGAGCCAACTCCTTACAGTTTTAAGTCCTCAATATTTTTTTTAAAAAAAAATAAAGAAAAAATAAAATTAGTAGAAAGCCCACAAAGTATAAACCTTCTTGAAATCCATGCATGGACCTCTCTAAGTAGTATAAACAAAATGGTTCAAACAACCCCTTTTATTTATTTCCAGCCTGGTTAAAGATCTAGGTTATAAATTATACTGTGGTGATATTATACAGATGTGCTTCTCTAAGAAGGAATTTAAGATTCTGTCTAGGAAGTTCATGTAGAATATCCAGAGTGTTACAGGGAAACAAGACCCAGAAAAACATGGAAAAATCTTGGTTTGTTTTATATCATTTCTGGAGTTCAAGAGATGCTCCATCATTTTCTACCTTAAATATATTTCACTCCTCCCAGGGAACAACTCACCTTGATTTTAGCTGATTCTGGGTTTGATACTCATTCCAAGCAGAACAAACAATGGCCTGGAGCTCGTGGCAGAGATCAAACACGGAGATCAGGCAGCGGAAATTAAAGCAGCGACAGCGAATCCGCCGGCTCGGAGCACAGGGAGCACCCTCTGAACACAACGTCCCCTCAACACAATTCCAGTTCTTTTAGTCCTTCTGTTTTATGGGCAACTCCTCTGGCAAAGGACATTTGCAGCTGCATTTCTTCCTACAGAACCACAGGCCAGTGATGTCCTGCACACAACGTGCTGATGCCAAATATTGGTGTTTAGGTATTTCTTTGGCAGCTCAGGACACATTTTGGTCCACAAGGGTACTTTTAAAATGCAAGAAAATAAATCATAGAATCACAGAACCATTTTGGTTCTTGGAGGGGAAAGCCCTCCAAGATCATGGAGTCCAACCATTCCTCCAGCACTGCCAAGAACATCCCTAACCCACAGCCCCAAGTGCTGCATCCACAGGGCTTTAAATCCCTCCAGCAATGAGAATCCAGCAGCTCTCACAGGGCTACCAACAGCACCCACATGGCAAACCTCAGCCCCAAAATAAGTCAAAGCCCTCCAGGAACTGACACACAGGCTGCAGAACCTGCTCCAACCTGCTCTGAACCTCCTCCAAAGAAAAGCAGCCACAAACTGCTGGCAGCAGCTTGTCCATGATTGTAGGGGAAAGGAGGGCAGACAGCAGAGCAACCACCTCCAAAAGGGGTTTTTGGCAGTTTATTTGTGGAGGTTTTATGGCATCCTACCTCGAAAAGGAACTCTAGAAAGGCAGACACAATCAATAACAATGTCAAAAAACTGCAGCTGGCCTTTTTAGACCAATGAATCCCTGCCAATCCTTCATTTCTTTTCAGGTCACCACCACAACAAAGCTTTTATTTTGCCTTTTAATTAAAAGCACTATTGAAAACTGTCTGATATAGTCCTGGATCAATTACTTTGGCTTCAGGGACTGCTGGCAGCCTGGAGCTCTCAATTTGAGAATTGCTGGTCTGTACCCACAGAGCAGAGGAGGAAACACACAGAAATTCAGGGACTGGCAGTGGAGGATTCCTGTAGTCCAATTCCATTCTCAGGGAAACCTCTTCGACCTTGGTGAACTACAGGGAAAGGTGGACTTGGCCTTTTCCTATTTTTCATTTCCATTTCTGAGCCAGCAGCTGACAAAGCCATAAGAAGTAACTCCTAACAACCATCACCACAGTTATCCAAAGACTATTTATAGAAGAAACAATTGAAATTAAAAACTCTACAGAAACCAACCAGAGAACGTGAGAGACTTTTGGAAGCTCCAGGTAATCCTGAAGCATATGGAAGTGCCCTGGAAGTGTCCAAGGCCAGGCTGGACAGGGCTTGCAGCAAACTGGGATAGTGGAAGATGTCCCTGTTCATGGCAGGGGATGGGACTGGATGGGCTTAAGGTCCCTTCCAACCCAAACCATTCTACAATTCTGTGATTCATGGGAGAGTGTTGAGCCTCTTAAAATTAATTTTATTTTTTTTTTAACCCAAGTTTTAACCCCTTTCCAGATGACCGGTAATAGCAGTGTCCTAGTGCTCCACACAAAATGAGGATGAATTTAATGAGATGCAACATGTGATCAATGAACCAGTGGAATAACCAAACTGGCCTCTTTCCCCTGCCCTCTATACACAGCCCTGAATATTTTAAAGTACTGAGAGATCCTGAAAAAACAGTTATTTGCTCATTGTAAATTCAATTCCTTTAGTCCTTACAAAGATTCTATCTGGACTGGACTTTTCAAGGCAAGACGAGACAGTTTTATTAGGGCTGAAGGTGGAGAGATGAGTTTTACTCATTTAATGAAGAAAGAAACAGCACAGCCAGAATTTTGCTGCTGCTGAGGAAATTTCCATTTTCCTTTTACCCTGTGACAATCAGGTGCCTTGAACTTCGGCGGGGTCTTTGTGGTGGGAGAAGTTCTGAGCAAAAAAACCTTTTATAGCCTTAAAATCCCAGCAATTCCCAGCAACTTCCCAAAGCAGAAAGTGTGACATCAGCCTTTAGCTCCCCAGCCAGCCTTCAGCAGTGGTAAAAAAAGCTGCACTTAGCAAACTGGAACAGACCCTAAGCCAGGGATAGGGAGCCTAAAAGGATGGTGGGAAGTGTACATGAATATTTATGAGTGTCTGGTGCAGAGCAGCAGGAAGGGAAGCATGGAGTGGAGTGAACTGGCGTGATGTAACAGGGAATAACAAGGAATGACACCTACCCAGCAGATGAACACACAGAAAGCTGTTCTGGGAATGGCTGGGATCATCTGCAGCCCGTTCCCATGTGCTGCAAGAACAGGGATACAAAGGAAGGAGCCAGGCCCTTTGCACAGGAGCACCATTTTAAAGTCTAGGGATGTGAAAAAAGCTGCTGTGACCCTGCGTTTCACATGCTTTGTCTTCCCAAGACAGAGGGTATAACTTGATTTTCCTAAGAGTTACACCAAAAAGTATCTGCTTCGTTTGTCACAGCCCCAGGAAAACAGGGCAGGGCAGGGCAGCTCCTGAAAGCTCAGGGAAATGTCCTCAAACCAGAGCTGTTTGTCACTCAGGGGGCTGAGACTCAGCCCTTCTCCCTGGCCACCACCAAAGGCTCATTTGTAATGGCTTCTAAAAGAAATTCATAATGCTCATTTCAAGCCATGCCAAAAATTAAGTTTCACACACATTTGGCATCGTGTTTAAAGACCTGCCCTTGCTACTGAGAAGCAAATAGGAAACAGAATTTTGTTGCAGCCCAGTTGTCATCAGAGCAAAGGGGTTTTAGTTCCAGTCAATCTCTCTGGGCAATAATCCATGGAAACAAGAGTTTTCATGCCTGCCCCTTCCTGTCAGGCATTTCCATCATTTACAAAAAGGGACCAATTACTCCCTTATCTACAACAACCAGTAATCAAATGATTAACACTTCAGTAACTGCCTTATAAAAAAGATGATTATGAAAATATGTGTTAGCCTGAAAAGCTCATTAATTCTCATTCATTCTTCTCTTTGGGCACCTCAGAGCACATTCACAGTGTTGTTTTCCACAATAATTCATCCAAGACAGAAGGAAACGGAGGCTGATGCTCTTTTCTGACCTAGAAAGTGTTTTTTCCCAGGGTGTTGCTGACAGCAGTGCCCAGCAAAGGCTGTAACTCCACTCCCCAACTTTTTTAGTCAAATTCAATACAATGCAGAAATGAAGCATTTGTTTTCTTTCTTTCCAGGAGATGCTTTTCAAAATCTACCAGTCCAAGGCTGGTTCATGTCTTAAATTTGAAGCTCTCAGCCTTGCTTTAGATTAGATCTACATCTGGATAGAGACAAACACTTGGGACTAAATGTAGCTGAACATCCGTCTCTGTAACTAGGAATCCAGAGCCATTTAGAGTTATTAAAAACCTGCTCTCTTTTTCCCTGAATGAGAAAATTTTCATTTTATTCCTAATCTTGCAGTATAGATTTTCTGGTATAATTCCTGCTGCACACTACTGCAGTTTGCTTCAAATATTTGGCAGAAGAGTTATCACAGAATGGGCTGGGTTGGAAAGGACCTTTAAAGATCATCCTGTCCATGCTCCCTGCCGTGGTTTTCGTTCTAAACAGCCCAGGTGAAACTTCCCTTCCTCAAGGGAACCTGAATTCTATTTCTGCCACTGCAAAAGATGGGAGCAGACAGTGAAAAGTGGGCAAGTCCCTTGTTCCTCATGGTCACATCTCACCTGAAGATTCCTCCTCCCACTCAGACAGCTGAGCAGGCTCACTGGTACGTACTGGTCCATCTCCAGTGGACAAGAAATTGCCTCTAACAGGCAGAGCAGCAATTCTCCCAAAGGATCCTTCCTTTCACACAACCATTCCCAGGCACACTACGTAAAAACCCAGGAGGGTTTTACAGCTGACAGCTACACATTGAAGGACAACCAGAAAAAAGCCTGCTCTGCCACTGATCCAAGTATTCAGTGCCATATGGATGTATTTTATGCAGTCCCTGGGCATTTTAAAACCAGCAAGAGAAGCAAAGAATTGTCACTTGTATTTAAAGCTCTGCAGTAGCTAAAGGGAAAAGGAAGAGGCAGAAGAGAGTATTTTCTATTATCCATCTTTTTCTAAAGCAACATCAGCCTGTTAGCTGTCTACAGGCAATTTAGAATCCTGTTTTATTTAGCACTACACTTTTTTTTTCTTGAGGAAGATGCCAGTTAGTTTTACCTGGTATGTGTATTTCACAGAAATAAACTAAGGCACAAGTTAAAACTGATCATGACTGGCCCCAAGGTAGAAAGCACAGCCTGGACACACAAAGCTGGGAAAAAAGCTCCCCTTTGCATTTTGGGATGTGAAAGGATCACACAGATCAATAAAAATGTGTGGAGACTCATTACAAGTTTAATGGCAAACCCAGAACTCCTTCCCGCTAAGCAAATCCTAATCAGCACTGGCAGACTTGATAAAAGTAGAACAATATCCATGATTATTAATCCACAGGCAAGATTTCCTTTGGGATCTGCACCAAGCCTTGTGACAGGGACAAAAATACCCAGTGATAAATAGCTTCATTAACTCTTGTGGGTTTTGTCAGTAATTAGCTTGACTCTTCCTCCCAAAATGGGAAATAAATGAAAGAGCACAATGCAAACAAATCTTGCTCTGTTTGCTCAGTCACAGCCACAAAGAAATGAAACAGTAAAAACGGGTCGGCCTCTGGTTCTGTCTCCAAATCACACTTTGGAGTTTTTTTAAACAACAAAGGTGCACACTGAAAAGTTTTCATGCAAAAACTGGGGTGTTTTTTTAGCATCCCATTGTAGAAAAGAATTCACAAGAGTCAACCCCTCACTGCTGAAGAGGAAGGAGCAGATCTATTAAATATAATAATTCAATTACTCTGCCAGTATAGGAGAATAAAAAACCATGGAAATGTTACCTCCTAAGCACAGTTACAAAAATTCATTTTAAAATCTACGCCTTATGTTCCAGAGATGAAACCTCTTGTCTGGTTTTCTGCAGAGGAATTCCAAGCCAAGCCTGTAACATACCCAGTGCTATTTTCACAGTTTGAAAGGTTTCTAAAAGCAACAGAGCCAAATCAAGTGTCACAAGTGGAAGACCTCCAGGCAATCCCAGTTCTCCTCCCCCAGGATAGCACCAAGCCTCTGGGAAGCGACACAATGCCACGTGAGGAGCCAGACTCCCAGTTTTCCTGCTGGAGGAACAGCTGTCATCTCCCATGTTCAGAGTGCTGAATCTCCCATCGTTTCGTACAGAAGGGGCAAATATTCTGATTAAATATGGCTGAAGGTAACTGAGGTCTGACGAGGTGAAGTCCTGTCCATTTCTGAATGCTGGGTGGGTTTTTAAAATTTAATTTAAGTTGAAATGGTGTGGAAGTCAGAAACTGTCTTCAACTTCCTATAGCCAAGCAAAGTAGGAGTTTTGGCTTGGAGGAAGAGCCTTGGAATGCTGTGAAGAGCTGAAACCAAAATGTTGCAATGGGGTAAATGAAACATGCACGTGAAAACCTGGAACAACAGGGAACAGCAGGAGCAGGAAGGGAATCTCACGTGCCAATTGCTGCAAGTGTGGTAAATGTGGTTTCATTCAAATGAGCAAGAACAAACACAAGATAAGGTGATCAGAAGATCAAGATTTGGAGTAACTGTGCAGATAAGGAAAACAAAAGAACAGGCAGACACAAGAATTTTGCCCAAGCCAGTAAGGGATGAGACAAAGCTTTTCCTAAAGGAAAGGTCCTGAGCAGTTTTGACTGCAAAGAGGTGCAGGAGAAGTGTCACAAAAGCATGGAAAAGACACGATGAGCATCCAGCTGTGTCCCACCCTGTGTCACAGCATCAGGGCAGGAATCTTGGCCCTTCGGAGCACAAGGGATCAGAGTAGATAGTTAAGATCTATACCACAGTGGCTGTGAGATGTGAAATCCACATTAGGATGCCTTTCACTTCCATGGGGATGGGTTTAACAACAACCAGAGAACAGGAACTGTGGATGATACACTCATGTCTTCATGGTTATCAAGCTTGGTTAATTAACCAAAGGGTACTCACAGGTCACCTTTACATTTCAAAGACTTCTGTGCAGTCTCTCACTATTTGCCAGGAATGAAAAAAAACTCCAAAATTTACAGGCTCAGGAGGATATTTTTTCACCACAGCCTGAGGACTTTGCTTTCCTTCATATCTTACATAGAAGGAGCTCTGAGCTGTGGGAATTCCACGTAGACCTGATCAACAACAACTCAGCTGCCATGTGCAGCACAAACTGGAAAGAGGAAGACATTCCATGCAGGACATGTTACTAGGAACATCTCAGAAATTATTTTTTCTAAAGGTGATGAACAGCAGCAGTTCTTGCAAAGTCACCTGTTTCGGACTCCTCACTCTGGTTTTAAACACTGGGTTTCACCCTGGGAAGACACATTCCACAACTGGGCTGGATCCTGTCCCCAATATTTACCTAGGTGATATTTCGAAATACATTTCTGTGAGAAAAAAACCAAACACATTTGAGAGGATATTTGTGAGGCAGAGGAGTTGGAGGATGACTGGGAAAGGAAGGAGGAACAGTGTTAGATCCTGGCTAGCGACAGCCTCTTCATTCCAGAGTTTAGTTGGGAATGGCTCCCTTCCCCTGAGCCAGAGTACAGGGATTCACAAGACTCAGCTTAAAATCAAAGATTTTAACAATGAAATGAACAAATGAATGAACCAATCTTATGCACCTCCATTAGTACAGACAGGCACTGAGGGAAGCACATGCAAAATAGTTCTAGGAAGTCCCACTGGAGAAAGATTAAAACTATTTCATTTTCCCAGCAAGTCACTGACTAAAAGTTAATTCAGGCTCCAAAATGACACCCGGATGCTGAGGCAAAGCATGGCAGAGTCTGGAACTGCTGTCTCCTGGGTGCAATTCCAGTGTCCTCCAAGTGGGAAGGGCTGAGCTTTAAGGAAGACTTCAAAGGGTCAGGTGACATTTACTATTTCCTCCTTCCCAAAGCAGCCTGCTCATTGTTGCCCCGAGAATCCCAACAGCTACAGAGAAACATTGTCTTAGTAACAAGTTGTGGACACAGTATCAATTTTGGATTGCCTTGTTTGGGTTGAAATTTCAAACAACTCAGCTTCACCCCAGGTTATCCCAGCTTTGCTATGAGCACAAGACAAACCAAGCGGTTTTAGAGACACCTCCAAAAATTCAATTCCATTCCATTCCATTCCATTCCATTCCATTCCATTCCATTCCATTCCATTCCATTCCATTCCACTTGCTTCCACACAAAAATTTGACCTATCAAGTTTCAGAGCCCAATACTGAAGTTTTATTATTGTCATGCAAGGGTGGTTCAATATTCATTTTATATATGATGGCAGTTAAAGCCCAGAGGGGTGAAATCACTTTTTGAAGCATCTACTGCTTCCAGATTCTATCATTCCAACTTTCCATTAAAAACCAATGCAGGACTGAGCAAAAACCCACCAGGAGACCTTCAGTAATTAATCATTCATAAGATCCAATTTTTACATCCCAATATTTTATTTTTAAACACGTAATTATCTGCTTGTAAAAGGCTTGAACAAAATAAAATGCTACATATGGAGATCAAAAGTAATTAAGCCACTCTGGATGGACATTACATTGGAAGGGTGGATCTGCTCTGCCAGGAGTGGTTCTGGAAAATGCAAATTCCACATAGGCAAAAGGGGAAGGAGCCAAGAGCTCCTCCATCACCTGAAGTACAAGAGATCCCTTCAACTGATTTCCTGATTTACAGCCACTTTAAGTCTTCAATTTAAGCCTGAAACTAAATGCTACCAAACCATTTTGCAAAGAAGAAGCAGACCTTGAAAACATAATTATGGATTTCTGACACAACAAATATGGTTTGTTCCCGTAACAAACCACATTCATGGGCAGTTCAGAGAGAAATCTGAAAAAAAATCCTCAAACAGAAAGTAACTGCAGATGATGGGCTAATGCATCATCTAATATGGAAACACTCTCCTGGACTCCTCAGAGTTATATTCCTGAGGTAGGAGAGAGAGAAGCAGCAGAGAGCAGCCACCTGAGGATGCACTTCTGAAGGGAAACATTCCCTGCTTTGAGCACTGAGCATTATCCTGATGCAAGCTAAACCAGCAGATGCCAGCATCCAGCTGAGGGAATCCAGGCATCGCTTCCCTGGATCACATGCCAAATGGAGTCCTTGGAACAAGCTCCTGCTCTCTTCCCAAAGATGTTTTGCCCTTGAAAGCACAACAAGCACTGCTAAGTCAGCCATTTCCAGCGAGGAATTAGAGAAGTTTCAGGAGACCTATTAAAATGCAAGGGATTACCATCCCCTTCCCTTCCCTCCATCCTTCAACTCAGTTAAATTTTGCCTGATGTTTCCCCAGCACCATTATCCCACTGGCAAAACAAGCAAATACTTCCCCCTGCTCCCTCCTCTCCTGACTCCCTACACTGCCACAAAGAAATTTCTGCTCACTCACACCGTGGTGACAATTTTCCTGCTGGAGGTAGGAGAAAAGGAAAAGAAGGAAAGGAAAAGAAAATAAAGAGGAGAAGAAAAAGAAGAAAAGGAAGAAAGGGACAAGAGCTCCATATAGCATTCTCCTCAGTGATTCCATCTTATTCCCACAATCCATCATGTCGTGGGCAGCACTGGAAGGATTTAGACCTGTCCTCTGCTCTTTCCACACAGGAGGTGCAGAACAGCTTCCACAAGAGCCCCCTCAAATTCATTCTCCAGGCAGACACACAGGTGAGTGTTTCTTCAGAAGCAAGTTTGGACAAGATCCTAAAATAATCCTGATTTAAGGTCGATGAAGGCTGGTTTACGAAGAGGCAACTTGTAAGGAAAAGACTGCCCAGAGCACACTCATCCAGCACAGCTCTCCTCCAGGCATCTGCTGATCCGAGCTGACAGGGATGGCTGTGGAGAACTCCTGGGGACTGCTGCGAAAATAAGCGGAGCTGCACCGACACACGCGGGTTTGTGCACATGATGCAACTCCCCGGCCAGGCAGAGGGAGAACAGCTGGTGTAAAACACAGGATGTGGACACCAGACTTGTACAAGGGCAGCACAGAATCCCGGGGTTTTGGACCAAAAATACCCCAACCACAATCTGGTTTTTAGCAACAGCAACTGAGATCAGCACAGCTGAAGGAGCTGCAGGCTGTGGGCTCCTCAGACACCTGTATGTGTCCAGGCAGCACGTGGCTACAAATCCCTGACATCAAGGATTCAAGGGAAGGATATCCTGACACCACACTGTCCTTTCCTCCTTCACATCTCCTGCTCCTGAGCTGCCCCAGCTCTTCCCCTGGGAACGGGGGCATGACAGAGGCCATCAGACACTTGATGCTCCTGCTGCCTGCACTGCCTGGGCTGTCAATTAGGAACTCCAGGATGTTAAACCCATTAAACCTTAAAGGACATTAAATCATTACATCAATTCCCAACTTTTCAATGGGAAACTTTTCCTCCAAAACCTTCCTCTTTCCCTCTAACTTCTTCCTAACTGAGATGCTGACCTCACCACATGGAGTTTCAGCCAGCCGACAATAAATTTGTTCCTTCCCAGCTGTGCTTCACAAATGCCTTGGGAAGAGGCCACGGAGCCTGAAGGGTCTACAAACCCAAGGTCTGATATTCATCCATACAAATTTTAAAAATAAAAATAGCTAGTCTTTAAATGGTAGAAATGTGGTTCCAAATAGTAAATGGAACAAGTTCTGTCGGTGTTTTATTCTGATCTTTTCTAGGTGAATGGATATTCCAGAAGGAATTGTGGGATTCGATTACAGAAAAAAAGAGAAAGTGTTTATATGACAAACTGGGTTTGGAGCAGAAATTTCTTTAGACAAGAATTATCTACACTCCAACTGGGTACAGTATCTTGAAATAAATACTCTCCAGCAGTATTTTCCAGAAGAACAATTCCTTCATATTAAGGACACATACTAGTTAAGTTCCTATTTAATTGTAATATTTATTTTCTAAGACTTGTTTCTAACTTGAGCAATTCCTTGTATAAACATGTATAGAAAATATTTTGGGGTCTTCAGGCTGCCCTAGCTAAAACCAGCTTTAAGTGCACCACAGGGTTGGCTCTGGACTCAGGTCTTTAGGCAAGCAGCTGGGAAGCATCAAATCCAGGGAAAAGCACAGAGCTTTTTCAGACATCTTAAAAACATCTCATGCAGGACATTTCTTCCTCACCTCCAGTTTCCAAAAGGTAAAGCTAAAAAGCCTTTTCTCTTCCTGGGATCTGGAACCAGGCAGGCAAAGCCAGATCTCACATCTCTGCCTCGCTCTCAGCCGTGCAAGGCTTGTACAGACTAAACAACCATTTAAAACATCAGCCAAACAATCCCCCAGGGAAATCTTTCTCTAGATGGCAGGATTTATTGGAGGCAATGTGTAATAATTCACACAAGGTTCCTTTTGAGTTTCCTAAAATCTCTCTTGCATTTTTAAGCGAAAATGTGAAATTCCTAAGGCCAAGGAATTTATTTTTAACTGTAAATTACTCACTGTGACAGTACAGAGTCCACCAAGCCTAGAAACAGAGGCAAGCTATGAGCCCCTTGCATTTCACCAGAGAGGGGGAAAATATTTTAACATCAAACCAGCTGATGAGTCAAGATTGGAAAAGCTTTTTTCATTGGGAAGAGCTTTTTTCAAGTCTGCTGTTGCACTAGAGCATCCAAATAAAGAGGTCAATTTTATGGGACACAAGCGTTTGATCTGCCTACTGTTTATGCAGTGTCAAGGAAAAAAACCCCATCCTCTTCTCCAAGTTGTGGTTTAAGAGCAACTAAAAATAAGAAAAAAAGTGGAAGAGAATTACTGTCAGGACTGTACAGTGGTGGATAAAAACCATTCTGATGACTGCCCAGTGAAAAAAGGACCAAAGATAACTTAGCTAGGGAAGGAAAGCGGGAAGCTGGAAGAACAGAAAGAATAGGAACATAATTATGATTTGAATACATAAATATTTAATATTAAGAGGCAGTTGGAAAAGCTGAGAAGAAATTACAAGAACTGGCAAGTGAGTCTGGCAGTGAGAGACTGGAATAGACCAACCCTGTGAAAATCTCTTTGTAAAGCATTCCAAGGTCAGGAAAAAGAAGAGGGGGGAAAAAAAAAAAGGTTGGGATTTCCTTGTGATGATACTCCAACTGTCTTCAGCCATTGGCCCCTCCTCCAGCTGTGTCCAGCTGCTCTGCTGAAGGATTCACCTCCAGCTTCACCCCAATCAGCAGCACCAGCTCAGCCTGAGGAAAGCCATCCTGGGTTTTATGTGGACACAAGTGACTTTTCAGCCATCTTGAGTGATCCAAGGACAAAATTCCAAAAAGCTGGTGCAGAAGCAAGTAAGGGGAAGGGGGAAAAAAAAATAATGAGGTACTACAGACAAGACAAAGAAGGCAGCAAACCTCTAGCATGGAGACCTGACTACTGGTGCCGAGGAATGTCAGAAAGGAGTCACAACTTCCTTTGAAAGAGAATGTTCTCCATCTCCTCCACCACTCAGACATCCACTGGATGATTCCATTGCCCAGCCAGTTCAGACTTCTCTACTGAGCCTTCCTTCCATCAGGCCATTCAAAAAAATCCTCCTGTCACTGACACCGAGGGCTCTCACAGCCAATTCTCTACCAGCAGAGGAGGACAGGAGTGAGTAATTATTTTCTATTCCAAAGGCAACATCTCCATTAAAAAACAGAAAGCTGCAGAGAAACCCTCCTGCATTCACATTAATCCAGTGCTGTTATGCCCACTCCTGTGCAGCTCCAGAGCCTCTGCAGGACTGAAGTCCCAACCTGTTAACAGGAATTCTCTTTTCCCAACTCCAACAGCAGCTACCCACACCCCTTGGCAAAGCCCACACTGACAGGGATCTTGCCAATCCTGCATCAGCCACTGCTTGGAGCTTTGCCATGGATGCTGCACCCTCCAAGGGCCCCTCTCCTTTCACCTACACCTCTTTTCCAGCTCTAATCCCCCTTCTCTTTGTGTTGCACACATCAAGAACATTACGAAAATTAACTTGCTGTAACTCAAACCTACACAGGGGCATGGACAGGAAGCACAGCAGGAAGCATTTAGTGGAATGGAATAAACTGGCCCCTGCATTAATTACAGAAATGCTGGAGTGGGTTGGTTTTCTCTGCAGAAATTGCTAAATACTCCTGAAGAAGCAAACCATTAAAGAAAAGTCACGTAGCAGGATAAATGGCACTCGTCTATATGGTGCAAATGTTAATAGTACAGAGGTTTAAAGGGTCACAATTCAAGACAGAGAAAAGACCAACTGAAAGTTAAGACATTTTCTCATTGGCAGGTTGAGCTGCCCCTTCCTGGTTCTGGCCATGTCTGAAGACAAAATACTGCTCATCAGTATTGCTCCAGAATTTCTTCCCAACTCTCTCAATTCTGGGAAAATATGCTTTGGAGTTAAGGCAAAGCCCTAATTCTGTGTGTTGGTAACACCTACACATGTCTGGATGAGAGAACACTACGAGCCTGCGAATCTCAGAATAGCTGGGTGGCATCTCCAGGGGATACTGGCAGCTCCTCAAGGCACAGACACTCTTCCAAGTGAGCTCCAAAAACCCTGCTCATTCCACATGGCAGCAGCAGCACGTGCCCATCCCATCTTACACGGGTCCTGCAGAAAGGACACGCAAACCAGGGACAAAACCAGGCAAGTTACACCCTTGCCCTAAGAACCCAAATTAATTAAATGCACTATTGTGCTGGACAGCTGAGTAAGGACTTCCTTCCCAAAAACTCCTTTTTGCCAGACCTAGCAGGAGGCAGCAAGAAGCAAGCAAGGGGCTTGACAACTCAGAGCTCACACTGAATTTATTTACGTTTAGTTTCACACAATATTTGCTTCCCAGATTATCTTTTTTTTTTTTTTTGCGATGCACTAGGCTTCATCTGGATAACAGTTAAATGGTACTGAAACACACAAAAAAGTGGTTTTTTTCAGTTAATATCACTCAAATATTCCAGAACACGGTTTGAACATAAAAGGAAAATATCTGACATAAAATAATCGATGGAATTGTTCACTGTCCCTGAGCCTTTCATTATATTAGAGCTGGAAGACTTGGGTTTATGCTGAGGGGAAAACAAAGAATTCATTTAGCTTTTCAACTTTGTGTGAGCTCAGTAAATAAATCAAGCAAAGAGACCTGAAAAATTCGACATTCACTGCAAGTCCCCATCTTGGCTGCTGTTTGTTTGCCAAGAGACACATTCTTCATTTAAACTACTTCCATAAATAATTTATATTAACGTGTCAAACCCATCATCATTTTGATGGTATCTGTTAATTTTCAAAATAGTGCTTTTACAGCAGCTCAGGAGCATCTAGGTTGGAAAAGACCTCCGAGCTCATCAGGTCCTTGACCAGCCAAGGGTTGATCTCAGAGGTCTTTTCCCTGCTCCATGCATGAGATGCATTAACATTTCCGTACCTGTTCAGAAACATTTATGTATCACAAGGTTACTGCTCTTAGAGGTTACAGGCCTCACAGAAAAATTTTGAGTTGAAAAATCTCATGGTGTCAATGTTGAGACAGCAACGTGTGGGTTTTCCAAAGCATTGAAGGGTTTAGCTGGCTTGTTTTGGTTTGTTGGTTTGGGGTTTTATAATCATTAGTGTACACAACAGGTACTTGTATACGCATGAACACAACAAAATGCCTTTAAACATCTGGACTAAATTAGCAGGTAACTATAAGGCAGCTATTTCCTCACAGACTGATTACAGAAGACAGATCTTTAACCATCACTGAAGCTGAGAAAAATGGCTGTTGGCTCTGATAATTCCCAAATGCCACGTCGTCTGCTAAGGTGGGCTCAGATGAGCTTCCCTGCCTTTGTTTCTCCATTAGTCCCACTTACAGCTTCAGCAGAAGCTTTCAGACATCTGCTTTGCAGAACCTGGATCCAGTGCCAGGTACCACCACCACCCCAAGAACTGCAGACAGAAAATCCATTATGTCACATCAAGGAAAAAGATGATCATTTCCTTCCAAATCACAGATTATTTCTGAGATGCAGAGAGAAAAGCACAGCAGAGTTCAGAAAGGCACAGCTATTCCTCCTTTCAAGAACAGACACAGCTCCTTCAGAGGCTTCCACAAATAGACAGGGATCAAAAGGCACTGTGAGAACAGGCAGCACGAATCACTGATGTCTTTTTCTCTGTGCTTCTTCCCCACGTTGCTGTAGGAAGAGATTTGTCAGCCACGGAGAAGAGCAAGAAGAGAAATGGTGGAGTTCAAGACCTTTAGGACAGCCAGGAAGGATCAGACACCAAGCACATTGCACTACGAAACAATCCCAGAACAGTTTGGGTGAGAAGGGACCCATCACCCATGAAAATGTTCAACAGTGCTGATCCCACGACTGACCCCTGAAGAACACAGGAGAAGACTGAGACAAAGTCATTGAGTACCTCATCCTTCTCCACATCCCAGGCAACCACATCTCTCATTTCCTTTGGGAGAGACCCCACAGTCTTCCTTTATTGCTACAGAAGCTTTTCTTGTTGCCCCTGATGACTGGCCAGATTTAATTCTGTCAGGGCTTTGGGTTTCCTAACCTGATCTCTGGATGCTTAGACAATTCTCCCTGGCATTCCTCCAGGCTACCTGTCCCCACTTCCACCCTTCCATTTTGGGTTTGAGGCTGTCCAGGAGTTCCTTGTTCATCCATGCAGGCCTCCTGGCGTTCCTGCCTGACTCCCCCTTTGTTGGGATGCATTGCTGATACTCCACTGGCAGGTGTGAAGTCCAAGTTTAGAAACTCATGGAAAATTCATACAGTCCAAACAGAATCCCAAATATCTGAAGGCTCAGCCACAGGAAAATCACAACCTTAGGAAATTAAGAAGAGGGGAGGGGACAAGCTTTTAAACCACCGGTGCAACAAGGTAATAGCTCTCTGAGGTTTGTGAAGCTGAGAATTCCTTAGAAACAAGGGAGTTTTAGGCAGCACAGGGGTGTGCTACTGTGTGCCTACTGTGTGCAGTGCTACACCAGCCTCATGTCACACCCCAAGCACCTGCAGCTCCCCAGTTATCTAATGAGACACATCACACTGCTCAGCAGTGCCTGTACCAACATCATTATGCAACAGAACAGCTCATTAGTGCTTTCCAAACAGTTACATTTCAAAAGTTATTACACTGCACTTATCAGTGGGCTTTCAATATTAAAAATCTCAGCTCCTGATTAAAAAAAAAATGCAATTGATTCTAATTTCCTTCAAGATCTTATGCAGAAATGCTAGCACAGAGAGACAACAGGCAGTTCTTTTGCTTTCTGTACATGTTGGTGCCCTTCAGACCTGCTTGCCAATGAAGCTGCAGTAGAAACTCACGTGATGAACAAATATTTCTGTTGCAGTGCCCCAGCATTCAGTTCTGCCCACTCAATCAAAAAAAATCCATTTATTAAGAAGTAGAGGTGTTCCTACGTAAAGCAGAACTAAAGAGGTTATTCATATTTGAATATGTGTCATATCCACTGCAAGTTACCCCAATGTAGGTGATGTGCCCACTCCCTGATGTGACCCAGGAATCAGAATTCCTTAAATTTGAGGTATTAGGACTGATGAAAATCACCTGATAAAACCAGATCAAAGGCAGTAAGAAACCTACTTCCCTCCACACAATAGCTCTATCTAATCCCTCAGCACAGAGCTCTCCCTGCCTTTTTAGCAAAGATTAGCATATTTAAAACTGCTAAACTCTGTATAATCTTCAATCATTGAGAAAAGTAATTCAATTAAGGAGAGTGCTGGTGAAGTTGCCTTCTTGCTAGCCAGCCAACGCTGCAACCCTATACAAGTTTAAAAAAGCAGAGATGGAAAGAGAGGAGAAGATTCTCCTGGCTGGGCACGGACGATGTTGCAGGCTCGTGATGCACCCACAGCAAGTCCCCAGGCTGGGCCTGGGAGGGGCATGGGGGACACAAGCCCCAGAGAACAAGGAGATTTTGGGGACTGAGGAGCGAGGAAAATCAGCGTCTTAGCATGGGAAAAGGCATCTGCAGCTAGTGCTGAGCAGCACGAGGCAGAGGCACTGCAGTCCATGCCAATGCTGAGGGATACGGCACCGAACTCCCACAATATGGCTGAGGAGAGCGGAGAAAACCACACACTGCATCCACTCTGCAATCCCACTCTCAAATGGAAATAAAACGCCCAGGGATGCTTCTAGATCTCCCATGGAAGGGCTGCAAAGCCTGCCCAGTAAGGATCTGCAGTTTAGATTTGCTCAGCCATAAGACACACATTTATTGGCGAGGCGGTGTACAGTCAGCACAGGTCTGCCATCAGCCAACTCAGGATGCTGAGGCAGCTAATGGCCATCACAGTCCTTTGTACCATTTCATTTGTCATCCTCAAGTCCTGGGATGTAAACGAACCCAGAGCACTCAGCCTCCCCAGCAGCAGCAAGAGGATATCTTTAATTATGGCCTTCCAGCAGGGCAGAGAACCTTTCATCTGAACAGGAAGCAAATGCAGCAATCCAGCGCAACAGTTGTACAAAGATCTCCCAGGTTATGAAAGCTGCTATCCTAAAAACTTTTATTTCTGCATCTCCCTTAACCTCCCAGACAAAGAACAACAAGGTGTGAGCAGAGCCCACTCCAGCTCCCTTTTTGCAACACCTGATCCTTCTGCAGTTTTCTCCAAAGATTATGAGAGCGTTTATTCCTCCAGGAACCGCTTGGAACGAGAGCTCTGCATCCTTCGGGCAGTAAAAAAATAAAAAATGACAGGGAATGACATCATGACAGAGACATCTGAAGAGCTTCAATCCAGGCAGGGACGTGTCTCCATCAGAGGCAGGCTCAGGGAGCGCCGTGTCGGAGCATGCCCACGCTGCAGCACCCGCGGGATGCGCGGACACGGAGCTGGCACCGAGTCATCGCCCAGCATCCCAGACAAAGGCAGGGCTGGAGCCCACCCTGCAGCTGCCAGCCCGGCCCTGGATTCCAATCAGCTCCCACCCATCTCTAAGCCCCAGCCCAGGCAGCAGTTGCAGGGCTGGGAATATTTAGTCAGGAGGATTTCGCTGTGCTGTACCCACAGAATCCCTTCTCTCCTCCCTAGGTTTGATGCTGTGACTGGGAATGGTTTTAAACCTTCCCGTACAAAAACAGATGATTAGCTGAGAGGGGGAAAAAAAATTCCTAGAGGAAGCAGGTATCTGACGTTATGTCTGCTAGAAGAGACAAGAAATCCACGTGTAATCTACGAAGAGCTGCTGAGATTTAAGATCTGCACCAGGTGCCACAACCTTCCATGGAGGTATTTGAAAAGCTTCATGATACTGAAGCTCAGAAATACAGGTAAACAAGCCAGGGATTTTTGCAAATGCATTGCTAATATTTCAGATTCCGGTTATCAAATACCTGGGAAAAAAACAACCAAACAAAAAACCCCCAGCATTTTCTACACATGACCCTCATCCAAAATCCTCATAAAATGGCTGGCCAAATAGCACCTTACCAAGCAGATCAGGTGACTTACCCAAAAAATAATAAATAACCAAGTTGCACTTGTGCTCCCCAAATCCCTGATATGAGAAGAGCCGTTTCAACCCCAAAAACACAAAATAAAAAGAGAATGAGCCAAAGAACAGAGTAAAGGAAATTGCCAATGTACAGGTAAATAATTTCAACAGCAGCCTTATCACCAAGTTCATCCACATCTGAGTGAGGAAACACCAAGATAAAACTAATTTGGCCAAAAAAAAAACCCAACAAGTATTTCATCATCTCCTACCACAGGGACCAAAGGTGGCCAAGGGAGCAAATACCCCACCCTGAGACAGAGAATATTTTGCACCTATTCATTATGTCATAGATTGCTCAGAATCTAGCCAGGATTACACAAAGCATCTCATAAAGGAGCTCATTTATTTTTTTTTTTTTTTTCAGAAAACTCTTCCAAGGGAAAGATTTGGAATGCAGTATTGGAGATAGAGGCCTTCCACTAAGGAAGGAGGAGACGTTGTTTAGGTTGGTTTTTTTATTATTATTATTATTCCAAAGACAGGGAAGAAAACCTCGTTGACTGAATTAAATATTCAAAGCGTCGCTCTGCCGAGACATAACTCCATGATGGAGAAACGCTGTATTTACACAGCAAACACTGCGGATTCAGACCCATGCCCTCCAAAAAACCAGAGGAGCTGGGATCGAATGAATCAGCAACTGTTTCTGGAGATGGGCTTCGGTGGGTGGGGGGGCTAAACCAGAGCTGAACCCCGCGG
>VYXD01015582.1:430192-444434 GCA_013397195.1 Hylia prasina
CAAACGGGTGGGGGTGGTTGGGGTCCCTTGAGTTGGGAGGGGGCGAGGACGTTTGGGGTGCCCGTGGGGGCTGGGGCTCTGGGCTGTGAGGGTGCTGGAGCTGACGGCTGCTGTCCCCCAGGGAAGCCCACCCTGTACGGCAGCGTCACCCGGCGCGGGCTCAGCTCCGACGGCGTCCCGGACATCGTGGCCTCCGAAGGATTCGTGGTCGGGGAAGTCACCAAGGTGCCAGGGCTGGGGAGAGGGGTTGGTGACCACCCCCCGTGCACAAACGGGGGCTGCCCTGATAGCCTAAGTTGTCACCCGGTCCCTGCACAGTCCTGTCCTGCTGTGCAGAGCTCTGGAGCTGGTCCCTAGCATCCCACAGGCTGGATCAGCCATCCCTTCCCACCTGCATCCTGAGGAGATGAGCCTCACACTGACCCTCCCATCAGTTTTCAGGCTTTGGGATCCCACAGCTGGGTCCAGGTCACAATTCTCCCCTGGCAACCTCTGTTTCAGGACTAACAGCACTTCTAACTCCTTTTTTCCTTGTTTCCTCTCCTAGAAAAGCATCCTCATTTCTTGTCCTCACGAAAATGTGTCCACAAAGTTCCTGGCTCCATACACAAGTTTTTGTAGGATTCATCAGAAAAGTGTGAGTAGCCTTGTGAGGTGGGAATCTCTGGGTGTCACTGGCAGCTCCCACATCCCTGTCTGTGGTGTCCTGGCAGTGAGGGGTGGCCTGGAGTGTGGATTTGTGTGTGAGGGGTTGCAATGGAGATGGAACTGTGATCTTGTGGTTTAGGAATGGTGCTCCCACTGAAACTCCCTGGACCACGTGCCATCACCCCTTCCCCCCTCCCTCTGCAGTGGGATGCCAGGGGGGATTGGAGGCACAAAAGACAAAGATTAAGGGTTGAGATAAGAACAGTTTACTGAGAACAGCAATCAAATAAAATATAGTAACAACAATATTAATTAACTAAACGTATAAGACACGGAAGAGGTCTGTTCACCACAAGGAACCCAAAACTGGAATATCCCAAGTGTCCCCTCCCTGCTCCTTTAAAATTAACCCTGTCCTGGCCAGAACCAGTCGTTCTATCCCATCTACTTGTGCCCAAATCCCACACCACCCCACTATGTCTATACACACAAAAGCACAGGAATCGTTCCCTTAATCAAAGGCTGTCCCTCTTAAATGTCTCAAGATATGTATTTATATCCATTATACTGCTTTTCCTTGTCAGCAGTGGACTTCCAGTCCCTCTCATTGGTATCCAGGGGCTTTTTAGCTGTGACTTTTTTATTCTTCAGTTGTTTTTTCTTCCTTCTGCTGCCATTTTTTCACTTTTAATTCTGAGTGTTATGACATCAATCCAGTCCATTCCTTAAGACCTTGGTCTCCTCAACACTTTTCTCTGGGAACTCTTCTAAAACGCTGATCTCTTCCAATGCTTGGCTTTGGAATGTTTTGAGTTGTTCCAAGCAGCACGTGCAGGAACATCCGCAGGTAAGACAGCGTAGTCACGGCAGATGGGGCAGGTGCTGGAATGCTCCTGGAGCCACGTCCTGATGCACTCCCTGTGGAATTCATGCCCACACTCCAGTTCACACGAGTTTCTGCCTAGCTCCTCGTGGCATATTGTGCAGGGATCGTCACTGGAGGCTGCAGATTCCTTGGGCTGTATTTCCACATAGGAGAGGCTGTCCTGTGGCGGGGCAGAGGGTGTCAGCGTGCACTCCCAGACATGGGCCTGTAATTGTAGCACCTTCAGGTCCCTCTCCCACGTGATTGATGCCAGGGCCTCGGCGTAGAGCGGCGGCGCGCTCCTTGTGAACTCCTGCCAAATGTGCCAGGTGCAATAGGCTCCATCAGGATCACGCAGGTACTCATTGTTCCGCGTGTTCCCAAAGAGGATGTCTGCCATGGTTAGCTCTGTCAGGTACTGGACGCCTTCCAGCTTGGTGTTCCACCTGTCCCGGTACACCAGCAGCTCATCCGCGGTGTACGCTTCCCTCACGCTTGACACGAGTCGCGTCCACAGGCTGAGCGTTCCCGTCCTTCTCCCAATCCTTCTGTCGATGGCCACGTCGCAGGACAGGGATGCCAGCTGCTTGGCTTCGTGCCTGTCTAGGAATACGTGGGTATTGGCCCCTGCACACCAGCACTGGTACAGCCAAAACAGCACGGACTGATCCGGAGGGCGGGTGAAATGTTGTCGGATTTCTTGCAGCTTATGTTGGGATTCACTGATTAGCTCTGGCTCTGCCTCTTCCTCCTCTTCTGAGAACTCTTCTTCCTCTTCTTTCTCTTCATCTCTCCCTAAAGAAACTAACTTGCTCCTGAGTGTGTTCTGTTCAGGAGCGACTGCTCCCAGCAGGGGTTGTTCCTCTGGTGCAGCTGCCACCGTGGCTGTTGGTCTGTTTTCCTCCTCCTGCTCCTGAGGGGACTGGCTGGTATCCAGCAGTGTCCGATAAAGAGTAGCCAGGGCCCAGCACAGTGCAGGAAGTTGCTCCTCCCTGGAACCACCACAGCATTTCTCTTTCAGATATTCTGCCACTTTAACAGGGTCCTGTATTTGTTGAGGGGTGAACTTCCAAACCACTGGAGCCGAATACTCCTTCAAAACCCGGCCGATTTTCTCCCACCTTCCGTGCCACTCATCATTTCCTGATCTCTGAAAGACCTTCCCAATAATCTCTTTTGTAACTCTAAAGATGATGTAGACCCTCAAGGTGATGTAGACCAGAGCGAGGAGACACAGCAGACACAACAGCATTATGCTTTCTTCAGTGTCCAGAGGGAGTCCAGAATCCTCAAAAGCTGCTGTAAGAGGCTTGAAGAAGTCAGAGGAGGTGAAAGGGTTGTGAAAATATTCATCCTCTGTTCCCCCCACGGGCAGGGAATGATTACTAATGGTCTCCTGGAGGTAGTATATCATGTCACAAGTTGACACCACATAATCCACGTACATAAGAATCTTGAACCATCTCCCTAAACTCTTAAAGTGCGTTATCAGGACCACAAAGGGAATTATAAACCTGTATAGGTACCACTCCACTAAGGGCACACTAAGCCACATCGTGACCAGCGACTGTACCTGATTGTGCTGGTGGTGGTTTGGGATTGCTATTCCCGAATTTAGCGTCCGCACGGGCGCGCCCTGCGGCGCTCGGTCCCTGCGCTCCCCCGCGGGAGGCTGCAGAGGGGAGCCGGGGGCACCAAAGGCAGCGATCGGGGGCGGAGGCGAGAACAACTCACTGGGAACAGCGATGGGACAGGGAGCGACCGCGGGGACGCGGCCGAGAAGAAGGGAAGCCGGGAAAAAGAAACTTTTTCCCGCCGGCGCAGGGAGAGGTGGGATCGGGGGACGTCCGGCTCCTGGCCCTGCCCCTTCTGCTGGAAAAGTTAACCCTGGCCTGGCTAGTGTTCATCTGCATTTCTGTTTCATTTTCCATGGATTTTACCGCTGTAGCGGGTTTTTTTCCCCATCCCCAGCCTGAAAATTCAGTTCAAAAAATGCAATGCAAATGCAACTCACAGAATCACAGAATTCCTAATGTCAGAAAAGACCTCTGAGACCATCGAGTCCACGCTGTGCCTGATCCGCACCTTGTCACCAGCACTGGAGTGCCACGTTCAGGCCTTCCTTGGACACCTCCAGGGATGGGGACTGCAAACCTCCCTGGGCAGCCCCTTCCACTGTTTTAAACCCCTTTCGATGGGGAAATTCCTCCTGATGTCCAACCTGGCACAGTTTGAGGCCGTTCCTTCTCCTCCTGTCTGTGTTCCCTGGGAGCAGAGCCTGAACCCCCCGGCTGTCCCCTCCTGTCAGGGAGTTGTGCAGAGCCACAAGGCCCCCCCAAGCCTCCTTTTCTCCAGGCTGAGCCCCTTTCTCAGCTCCCTCAGCCCCGCCTGGGGCTCCAGCCTCTTCCCCAGCTCTGTTCCCTGCCCTGGACATGCTCCAGCCCCTCCATGTCCTTCTTGCAGTGAGGGCCCCCAAGGTCATACAAAGAACTAGTTTTGGTTCACTGTTTCGGCAAATTTAGGCTGTGAATTTGGCTTCGTAAATATCCCAAACTCTGTCTCATGGGCTTGTGAGTCAGGCCAGTTGCTGTGTGCTGTTTTCTTATTTCTTATCTGTTTACAGGTCCTGTTAAAAAACTCCAGATGTCTCTTCCACCTGGAATAAACCTGGAATACAACTGCTGCTTGTGCAGGCTTCTGCCTCAGCATTTGTTTTTCTCCTTGCCTTGCAGAGTCACAGGCAGAGAATGTACTTAGCAGGTCTCCCCCTGTCAAGACTTAGGCTCTTTGGCAGAAATATTTATATACAGAATTATATAAAGCTAATTCTTGGTGCTTTTACCTTCCTGCAGATTACCTGCCTTGATATTTCCAGTGGTGGAGGACTTGGTGTTTCTACCAGCACGGATGGGACCATGAAAATATGGCAGGCTGCAAATGGAGAAATAAGAGTAAGAGCATCTGGCTTGGATGTTTTGTGTTGTCTGTGACATTCCTGAAGTCCTGAAGGCCATGACCTGTGTTAAGCTGTCCACACCCTGTGAAGAACCTGGCTTTTTAATGAAAAGCTAATTGAAATTTGGCATCTTGGAGGCTTTAAGTCAAACCTATTGGAAAAGGTGGCTTCTCCCAAGGGGGGTGTTGCTCAGAGAGGTACTCAGGAATAAAAGGTCACTGACAGCCCCTATTCTGCATGGTAAAAAGCCCTGAATTTCTTATGAAAGAGAGCAGCGGGGAGGAAAAAAGATTTTGGTGCTGGATTAGCTACATCCTGGCTTGTGGCCTTCCCAGTAAAGGGAGAAAGCTCCTTCTTGTGGAGCTTGACCTGTCAGCTCTTTGTTTGGCAGAGCATAAAGACATTTAACCTGTAATTGGAAGCAAATGTAGTATCTTTTGCTGTGTAATTAGCTGCACAAATGGTAGAGGGAGGCCCAAAGTCACCTCTTGGACTGCCCCAGATTCAGACCAGTCCATTGCAGCAATGCACACCCAGAGGGTTTGAGTTTAATCCTTTGCCCATGTGAGAATGCCAAGTTTTCCAGTGGTTCCTAACTCAACAACTGCTCGGCACGAGGATGATGACAATGGAACTAGCACGTAGTTCTTTGTTTTTCCAGAGACTTTTGGAAGGCCATGTGTATGATGTGAATTGTTGCAGGTTTTTCCCATCGGGCCTCGTGGTTCTGAGTGGGGGAATGGATGCCCAGCTAAAGATCTGGTCAGCAGAAGATGCCAGCTGTGTAGTAACATTTAAAGGTCACAAAGGAGGTACAGAGCCCTTAAAATGCTTCATTTGCTGTGTGTGTGTACTTGCCTTGCACTCCAGGGCTGATGTCCAGTCGCCAGCCTGCTGCACTCTGTGTTTGATGTCTGGAATGTGGCATCTGATGCTACCCCAAATTATCTCTTCCCTGAGCTCCCACTTGCTGTGTCCAGGCTCTGCTTTCTCCTGTCCCGTGAGGTGCTGGGCTCGACTGAGAGGTTCATAAACCCTGTGGCTGGCTGCCCTGAACTTGATTAACTCAAAAACCCACCTTGTGCTGAACCTGCCACTGTTCTTATATGATTTGGGGGTTGGAACTTGATCTTCAAGCTCCCTTCCCACCCAAGCCATTTTATAATCTATTTGTGTGCACTGAAAATGCTTTTGCAGGGTTTTCCCCTAACCAAACCAGGTGGTGTGGCAGAACCTTGCTCAGAGTGATGCTGCCAGTCACTCTCGAGGTGACTTCAGTCACTGCTTATTCCTCCAGCCCGAGGTGCTGCAGTCTGTTTGCTTGGCTTATCCTGTCCTTTGAGTTTCTGTAGGGAAAGTGCCAATTAAATCTTCTGACCACCTGGCTGTTCTCTGCTAAGAAAAACCACAGCCATTCTTCAGATCTATATGTGACAGCCCAAAGTAAAAGAAAGTAGTTGAGGGGTCTGAGTGCCAGCAGACACTGCTCTTTGGATGTTGCTGTAGCTGGATAACAGGGGTGCTGCTTTTGGGATTATCCAGGGGTGGATGTGGGAACATTTCAAAGTGCCAGACTCTTTTCTGCCCAGATTAGAAGTTAATTTTGTGCGGCACCAGCTCGGGCTGAGGTGAGGTGTTGCTGATCATTTGATTGGTAATATCCTCCCTTTGTGCCAGATGGTGGTTCCACTCTGTGAGGTTTTCTGGGAGCTGCTGCCTTCCACAGGCACTTTTTCCAGAGGCACAGCTGGTCTGTGTGTGACTGCTGTCACTGGGGACAGTGGCCTGGAGCCAGTAGTCGAGTTCGGCTTGGGAAATGAGGTGCTTCTTGTGTCTGTATGAACACAGTCTTTGGTTTCCTGCAGGTATTTTGGACACTGCCATTGTGGATCGGGGAAGAAATGTCCTGTCCTGCTCCAGGGATGGCACTGCTCGTCTCTGGGACTGTGGGAAGTCTGCCTGCCTGGGCGTCATCGCTGACTGCGGCTCTCCCGTCAACGGCATCGCCGCGGGCACCGCCGACGGCTCCCTGAACCTGGGCACGCCCGAGACACCTCCCAGTAAGGGGCTCTCCCTTAAAATCCCCCTTCCCTTCCCTGGCCCAAACTGCTCAGGCTGGTCACCAGCAATGCTGCTCCCTGCCCTTGCACCACCTTGGGAAGGGAACAGAGCGCCCCAGTCCTGGCTGGAATTCAGCCCCATCAGGCGGTTTGAGTGATGGGGACTGAGCTCTGTGTGGGTACTGGCCTTCCTGGTGTCTTGGGATCTGGAGGAATCTTGCCATAATTCAGCTGGGGTGATCCAAGTCCTTGGGTTCTGATCCCACCCAGGTTTGTTGGGTGGCTGCTGCTGGAATTACCTGTTGTCCTTTTGCCAGGTGAACGTGAGGTCGGGACAGAAGGGAAAATCCTGCTGCTGGCTCGAGAGGACAAGAAGCTTCAAGGAGTGGGACTGCAGAGCAGGCAGCCAGTAAGGATCTGGGACTGTCAGAGCACTGGGATGGGCAATTGAGCCAGGTTAAACCTAAACTGGAGGAGAGGCCACAACCTGGTGCAATAAAGGGATTCTCTCTTCTTCCTCCTGGATGGGTTTTTACGTGAGGAGTAAGAATCGCTCAGGATTTAACTGGGGAACAGGGAAGACAGTATTTAAAATTAAAGAGTGGCAGCTGTGCTGTCTTGTAAATAAATTACTGCCTCCCCCTCGTGGGTGTCCCACGTGTCTGACACATGGTTTGTTCCCAAATCCTCAGGTGTTCCTCTTTGTTGGATCTGACGCCTTCAACTGCTGCACGTTCCTGTCAAGCACCTACATTCTGGCAGGGACTCAGGATGGGAACATCTACCAGCTGGATGTGAGAAACACAAAGTGAGTGAGTGCCTGGGGCAAACAGCCATATTTTGGTTGGAAAAGAGAGTCAGGCAGAGGGTGCTGCCAGGCAGTGCCACTTCCAAGGGGTGCATCCCATTGCCCCGGGAGCTCCTGAGCCTCTTGCATTATGTTGATGTGCTGTGTGTATTGTTACAGAAACATTTGTATGATTTTATGTTTATGTAGTCTGTGTGCAAGTACTTGTAGATAAATTTAGCAGAAAACTTCCTAACACCAATATTGGCCCCTCCCACACAGCCCAGTTCTTTTCCTCACTTGAGTGTCTTTGTAGGATCCTGAAATCTAGCCTGATCCTCATTCCAGCATGGGGCTGGAACTGAGCTGTGGAGTTTCACTGCTGTTCCCTGCTACCTCAGTCCATTGGGAAGCTTCTTGGAATGGTTTGGGTTGGGAAGGACCTTAAAGCTCATCCAGTTCCACCCCTTCCCACAGGCAGGGACACCTTCCACTATCCCAGGCTGCTCCAAGCCTGGCCTTGGACACTTCCAGGGATCCAGGGGATCCACAGCTGCTCTGATCAACAATCCTCATCCCTTGTTTCTGCTCCTTATTCTAGTGCTCCAATCCAGGTGATCCGTAGGTCAGGAGCACCAGTGCTCTCCCTGCTCCCGTACCGGGATGGATTTATTGCAAGCCAAGGTAATTCCAGGGCTGTTTTGTGCCCACAGAAATCCTATGATCGAGTCAAGGAGCCTTGTGTTCTTTGGGCACTGTCCTCTTCCCCCTTTGCTTTGGGGTTTCCACCTTCCACATCCCTCACATCCCTGCAACACGGGGCTTTCAAGGCAGGTCTCACCCACTGGAGCCTTTTCCCCATGGAATTTCTGTCTGTAGCTAAGAGTGTGGCTTGTTTCACTGACTGGCTGCTGTGCTTTCCTTGCAGGGGATGGCACCTGCTTCATTGCTCAGCAAGACCTGGATCATGTCCTGGATCTCACCGAGGCCGACTGCGACCCCGTGTACAAGGTGAGGAACGTGGGGTATCCCCCAGGAGAAAGTGGGCAGGGAAAGCTGATGCCAGGCAGCAGGCAGCTGCCTTTACCTCAGCCTTTTCACCTCAGCAGGTTCCTTCACACAGTTGACTTTGGAGCTTATCTTTGTTTTTTCTACCTGAAAAATCCTGATATTTGCATAAACCAATCCTCGGCGGAATTCCCTGGCTTTATCTCCGCTGTGCAGGAGCTGAGTGGAATGGTGGAGTTGGAGCAGCTCTGGCAGAGCTGTGTTCCTACCAAAAGTGTGGGTAAAGGGAGAATCCTGAGGGTAAAAGCAATGGTGCTGCCTGATCCATCTTGTTTCCCGGGGTTTGGGGCCAGGAATGGGATCTTGCTGTGTGTTCCAGACATCCCCCTGTGCTTGCACAGATCAGGGAGTGCAGCCTGGACTCTGAGCCTGGAAATGGGCCCTTGGTTTTACAGGGGGGTTGAGGTTGGACCTGCACAACTCAAAGCAGGAGAAACGCTTTTCCACACTTCATTTTCCCTTTGGATCTGATAGAAGAACCCTTGTGTGAGGACACATCTGCTCCCTAAACGCTGGTGAAGCCTGAAACTGTCCTTTAAAACCTGCTGGTGGTGTTCCAGGAGGCATTTCCCTCCCCTTTGTGAAAGTCCAGAAGGAAAGATCATCTCTGAGGATTTCACTGGGAACCATCACTTGGAAAAGACTTGGTGTAAATATTGCCTTTTTTTCCTTCTTCAGGTGGCTTCTTGGGAGAAGGAAATCTACACGTGCTGCAGGGATGGGATAGTGAGGAGATACCAACTTCCCGACCTTTAAGTGTTTGAAGGGGCCAAGTAAAGGAGAAGGGTGTGGGAAAGGCTCTTTCTTCCAAGCTGATTTTCCTGGGATGTGTGTGTACAAGTTTGAGGCTGTTGTGATGACCAGGCTCCATGCACTGTGTTTTTGCAACAGGTCATATTTTTTTTCCTACTACACAACTGGGATCAATTTTTAATTTAGAGAGGATCTTGTGTTGCAATGATGTTGTGGTTGCATTTCCAGTGCTGAAAAAGTGCTGTTTGTAGCGGGGGGAAATAAAAGAATGAAGGGGGAGAGGGGATGCAGTAAAAGTGACTGTCAGAGTATGGAGTGGAATAAACCGCTGCTTTGATAACACCTGTTTTCATACATGCGTGTCCACGAAAAGTTGGGGATTTAAAAGAAAAAAGAGATGAAGGGTAAGGGTTAAGCGGGCCCGGGGGAGTGCGGAAGTGGGCGGGAGAACTACGTTTCCCTTGATGCCCCGCGCGGCGCGGACCGGAAGTGCCGTCGCTATAGCAACGGGACGCCATGGGGCTGGACTACTACGCTGTGCTGGAGCTGGACCGCGGGGCCACCGCCGACGACATCAAGAAGGCGTGAGGGACCCCCGGCATGAGAGAGAGAGACCCCCTGGACCCGGGGGGGAGCCGGGGGGCGGCGGTGGGAGCGGGGCGGCCCCGTGAGTGGCTGTCCTTGGCCTTCCCCCGTGCCTTCCCCCGTGCCCCACTGTGGGGGGGACGGGGAGGGGGAAAAGGGTCTCGGGGCTGTGCCATTCCCAAGGCGTGGAGGGATAGATGGTATGTTGGGAAGGAAATTGTGGCTGTAGGGGTGTTGAGGTCCTGGCACAGGTTCCCCAGAGAAGCTGTGGCTGCCCCATCCCTGGAAATGGCTCCAAGCTCCGTCCAGCCTGGGATGGTGGAAGGTGGCCCTGCCCATGGCAGGAGGTGGGAACGAGATGGGCTCTAAAGTCCCCCCAACCCAAAGCGTCCTGTGATCCTTAGTTATCGGAAGTTGGCCCTGAAGTACCATCCATTAAAATGCCAGGAGCCCTGGGGGCCGAAGAGGTTCCACCAGCTGGCAGAGGCCTACGATGTGCTCAGCGACCGTAAGTGACTGACTGCAGGGGCAGGAGGGGCTGTGAATTCCTGGCAGGGCCAGCTCTGTGTCCCACAGCCCAGCTGGGAACTGGCAGCACTGCCACGTCTATCCCCCCTGTTCCTGGGAACCCTCTTCTCCAGTCTCCAGCCAAACCAAACCTCAGGCTCTCAGGCTGGGGCTCTCCCTCAATTCCCAACACTTCCTTGTTCCCTAAGCTATGAAGAAAGGCATCTACGACAAATTTGGGGAAGAGGGGCTCAAAGGTGGGATCCCCTTGGAGTTTGCGAGCGACAACCCTTGGAGCGTCGGATACGTGTTCCACAACAACCCTGAAAAAGTCTTCAGGGAGTTCTTTGGAGGGGACAACCCCTTTGCAGGTAGGCTGGGGGTGGCTGGGGTCTGCCTGTGGCTGCCATCATTCCATGGCAGCTGCCAGCTCAGAACATTCAGCTTTCCAGGAATGCTTTCCTGCCTCAGATCCTTCTGGTGCTTGGAGGAGAGATCCTGACTTCCCCTAGTCCCAGGCAGGGGAGAGGCCTGGGGGTGCATGTCCAGGCTGTCAGCTTTCCCCAGCTGCTCCCGTGACCCTTTCTGGCATTCCCATCAAAAAGAGGGATTAGGGAAACGAGGCTGCCCCTGGAAACAAAACCCTCTTTGTGGTTTCAGGTGGGAGAAGATGGGAGGGAAGGACCCCCTAGAACCCCCCGGCTCTGAGCCCAGTGAGGGGCTGTCCCTCTGCTCCCTCACACAGAGTTCTTTGCCGAGGATGGCTCGGAGGTGCTGCTGCCCTTTGGGGGGCCCCGAGGCCGGGGGGCCCTGCGGCAGGACCCCCCCATCGTGCGGGATCTCTACGTGTCCCTCGAGGACCTGTTCCATGGCTGCACCAAGAAGATCAAGATCTCCCGCAGGGTAGGGGCTCTGGGGGTTTGGGGTGAGCTCTGCCCTGGGTGTGGGACACTGGGGATCTGGGGACATCCCGGGAGCTTGTTGCAGGGAGGGATGAGCACCAAAGCCAGAAGGACCTGAAGCAGCGTTCCGCCCCCTCAGCTGGGCAAAGGGAATTCAGCATGGGAGGCAATGTGGACGGTGGTAGGAAGCAAGGGCTGATCTCAGAGATGGGTGGAGAAGGAGCTCGGTGTGTTCTGGGCTCCTGTAACTCCATTTGCACACTGCATTGTGTCTCCTTTGCGTGCCCTTGGGGACCTCTGTCCCCCTCCATGTTGTCCCAGTCTCCTGGGCACAGCCCTGAGTCTCTCCTGCTTTAGGACATGAGGAAACAGCCTCAAGGTGTGCCAGGGGAGGTTTAGGTTGGATATTAGGGAACATTTCTGCACTGAAAGGGTGGTCAGGCATTGGCTGCCCAGGGCAGTAGTGGAGTCCCCATTCCTGGAGGGATTTAAAGCTTTCCAGAGCACTCCTAAGCCTCCCCGCCCTTGCACCCCCAGGTGATGAACGAGGATGGCCGAACAAGCACCATCAGGGATAAGATCCTGACGATTGACGTGCAGCCGGGGTGGAAGCGCGGCACCAGGATCACCTTTGAGAAGGAAGGAGACCAGGTAAGCACAGACACAAGAGGCAGCTTTGGAAGGGACCTCTGGAGAGGCAGGTCACCCACAGCAGGAGCTCATCCAGGTGGGTTTGGGATGTCTCCAGAGAGGGAGAATCCATGGCCCCCCTGGGCAGCTGTTCCAGTCCTGCGCCCACTCCATGGAAAAAGTTCTTCCACAAAGTCCTGGTTTCCCATTGCTGAGGGGACTTGGCAGCATGACCAAGGGAGAGACTCAGCATTACTGTGCTCAGAAGCACTCTGAGGAGCCATCCCTGCCTGGATTGTCCTTAGAAGAGGTTAAACAAAAAATAATTGAAAGGGGTGGTTTTCTTCCTGGCAGAAACAGAGTTTTGGATTTGCCCTTGGCTGAGCAGGTGTCTTGGATAAAAGACTCCTTTTGCTCTTAAGGGAAGAAAATACTCTTCCCTTCCCTCTAGCCAGCTGAAAACCACAACAAAAGAGTAAGGATTTCTGTCAGTTTTCCCTGTACAAAATAATTTTCAGGTTTCCAAAGACAAGTTGGACGTGGCTTGGGGCAACCTGGTCTAGTGGAAGGTGTCCCTGCCCATGGCAGGGGGTGGAACTGAGGAATTTTAGCGTCCCTTCCAACCCAAGCCATCCTGGCATCCCATCATTCTGTGATCTTTTTTCCCCTCAATTAGGGCCCAAACATCATTCCAGCTGACATCACCTTTGTTGTCCAAGAGAAGCTTCACCCAAGGTTCAAAAGAATTGACAACAACCTCCTTTATGTTGCCACCATCCCCCTGGCAAAGGTAAAGGGCCGAGTGAGGGGACAGGGCCTCACCTTGGGGCTCTGGGGCTGCAGCAGCAGCTCCTGGTGCCACTCCACGCCCCGCAGGCGCTGACTGGATGCACCCTGGATGTGTGGACGCTGGATGGGAGGCTGCTGAACATCCCCATCAACGACATTGTGGAGTAAGTGCCAGGGGAAAAGGGGGCTCAGAGGTGAGCCGCCACTGGGGAGGAACTTGGGGTGTTCCAAAGCCTTTTCCAGCAGGTTTGGGGCTGCAGGTGGAGGAGGAGGATGCCCACAGTGGGTGACTGACTCTTCTGGTCTGGTTGCTGGGAGCAGAGGCAAGGAGAGGGCTGGGTGTGGGTGGATGAGGGGGGATGCTGGAGCCTGGAAGAAGAGGACAGCCCCTTGAAGCTGGAGGAGAAAATAACCTGACAAACCCACATGGGGCTCTGCAGGTGGGGCTGGGGATCGTGGCTCCAACATTGGGATCATCCCACAGCTCCTCTCAGCCCCTTCCCTTGCTTTGCAGCCCCAAGTACTACAAAATGGTGCCAGGGGAGGGAATGCCGCTGGCCCAGGACCCCCAGCACAAGGGGGATCTCTACATCTACTTTGACATCCTTTTCCCCAAGAGGCTCAGCCCTGAGGTGAAAACACTCTTGAAAAGCATCCTCCAGGCCTAGGGACAGTGACCTTCCCTCTCTCCTCCCTCCCTTGTCCCCCCCAATAAAGCTTTGGAGCCAGCACTGGGACTGGGCAGAAGTTCTTCCAAATGCTGGGACTCTTAAGACACAGGGTCACCCTAAAACAACAGCCCTGAGGCCTGGCCAGGTCTGGCTGGCTTAGTGGTCTCTGCTCTCCAGCTCCCACCCTGCAGCAGCAGCAGCTCTGACACCATGAGGAGGCCAAAGGAAGGTCTGGGGGGATGGAGGGAGGCACCCAGCAGCCTCAGTGCTTTATTTTCTTAATCCCAGAACCTGTCCCTGCTGAAGCTGAGCCCTGACAGCACAGGGAGAGGTCAGATAACCCTTGTGTTGCCTTTTCCAGTGGCACTCCAGGGCTGGGAGAATGTCCTAAGAAGGGGAGGACACCCTGAGCTGCGACTGGACCCCACAAGGGGTGGTTTATTACAAGTGTCAGTAAGGAATAACGGAGAGCTGTGCCCAGAAAAGCAGTGCTGAGGGAAGCATGCTGGGGGTATTGCCATCCCAAAGGCAGTGTGGGTTGGGATATTTGGGATTTAGTCAGCACAGTGAGGTTGTGGGTGCTCACTGGGGAATCCCCCAGTCACCCTTTGGAGAGGCCAGTGAGACCATCCTGGATGGGGGATAAAGGCACCTGGACACAGGGGCTGCCTCACCGGGAGCAGATCCAGCCACCGCCTTCTCCTGCTTTAGAGGATCAGCTGGAGCCACACCTCAGGGTGAGTGAAATCAGCTGAATTCTAGGGAATTCCCTCAAGTCTCCCACAGGGATATCAGTGGGGCATGGGGACGAGGGTTATAAATAGCCAGTTCTATGGGATATCAACCTGTCATTGTCCTGATCCCGGCTGAGACATCAGATCGCCGAACAGCACAGTTCCATCATCCCAAATGAACTCTGGCATTCTGCTCTGCCCTTTTCCAGCAGCCACAGGTAGGTCAGGGCTGTTAGAAATGTCATTTCCCGGGGGCCGATGCCAGCGGGGAGGCGAGAGGAGCCCCG
>VYXD01015583.1:8904-28637 GCA_013397195.1 Hylia prasina
TTTTTTTTCTTTTTTTTTTTTTTTTTGGTAGTATCTTTCAACGTTTTTGGCAGGTTAGGGACAGTAGAATTAAGGTCGTTTTAGTTTTTGCAGTTTGTTTCTGGCACACTTGTTTTAACACTCCATGATGGCCTTTTCATCAGATAGAAAACAGTTCTGAGATTAGCAGAAAAAAGAGTAGAAGAATCAACAAAAATCTGAACATAATATGTCTTCATTGTGTTATAAAGTAGCCAGATTTTTTTTTTCTTATTCTGTCACTATTTTCTCTTTCAGTGTTTATAAAACCTTTTTCTGTCTCGCTTACTAAAAATTAGTAAGACTAAAGTGAATTTGTACTATGAAACGCACATTTAGTAAAATGGTTCAGGATGTGGAAATGTGAATTATCTTGTCATGGTATATTCTCTGGGAACTAGTTATTGTGGAGTGCTAATATTTCTGCAGCTTCCACAGTTCATAGAGTTTAGTGCATTAGGCTGTCTCTGTACATAACTATCACAAAAGAATTATCAAGCAAAAGGAAATGAAAGTAACTACTAATATAAAAGCTGACTACTAGTTTAAATGTTTTCCTTTGATGTAATTTTGTTTTTCACTTGTTTTGCCCACTGCTGTATCAAAGTAAACAATGCAATTACGTTCTGAAGCTCAGGAGCTCATAGAGGCCAGACTCTTTACCCAAATAAATGGTTCTGTTGAACAGCTCATCCAGTAAAGAAATGCCATGAAGTCTTTTGTTTGCTGTAGATATTAACAAGATCATTGTACAGATCTTGTTGGCTTAATGCACAATTATTTGATAGGTTACTCTTGGCCAGTCCAAATGGTACTGTAATTTAAATGTAGCCTAGTTTTTATACTAGGATACAAATTCTGTAAAGGCTTGGAAACACTGCCCAGCTCACAAAGAGAGGAAGGTAAAACTCTACAACATAGAGTATGACAAGCTACCATGGTAACACAGGGCAAAAACCTGTAAAAAACTGATTTATGTCCTTGAATATCTAAGATCCTTGAATATCTAAGATCCAATCATGAAAAAATGTAAGGGCATTTTTAGTAGCTCATGTTTTTCAATTTAGTCATTTATCCTATTTTCATTTTAGTTTTAAAATTTGTGTTGAAATCAAATATTTAAACTTTCAGTATTGATAATTATAAACAAAACAATTAGGATGAACCTTAGAGGAGGTTCATACAGGTTGAATATTTGGGTAAGTCTACATGATGGTAGATGGTAGATTCCATGAATCTGTGGAAATTTTCTGAATATATGGAATATTTTTCCAGTGTGAAATGAATCCAGGTCTGCATTATGGCATATTTTATCTAAATAAGATAGCATCAAGTCTATTATGAAGCTTCCCAAACAGCAAATGACTGAATATATAGCTCATGAAAAAAGTGCTTGGCAGAGATTTATGGTGCCTAATTTTTTTTATAGTCTTTTTTTTACAGGGAACACATCATAAAAAAAATTACTTCAGCCTGTATCCAAGATTCAGCTTCTGCTAACAGCATTTTTTTAATATGCACAGAAGGAAAAAAGAAATTAATTATTCTGAATAAATAATAGCTATTGCATTTGAAGTTTGTGTTTACCAAAACAGGACTATTCCTTCTGCTCATTTTGGGCAGTTCTTTCTAAACCAGTTATAGAAAGTTCCAATAATTTTCCTGGTGAACAGTGTAGCTGGTTGTACATCTTACAGTGGAGAATTTGGGGGTTTAAGGGCCACATATAACAACAAAGTGCTCGCAATTCCTTTTGTTCATGTGTGTAAAGAAACAGGGAGATTTACGGATGATGATGCATCTGGTGGATTTACATTGAAAAAAAAATGAGCAGAATGTTCCCTTAAAGCAACAATCTCTGAGCTGCAGATATAGAGGTAGGACTCAGTAATTACATTTAATTTAATTCAGACTGCTGTATGAGTCCATTACTCACAAATCCAGCAATGAAAAATTGAGGAGATGTGAAAGAAAATAATTCCACAAATCTGTGGGTTTTTTCTCTCATTATGGAATATAGGAGATCAAAGTACTAAACTGATATAAGTTATGATAACTTCATTGAAATTAATGGTCTTATGCTCATTGCATTATTTGAGACTAATGAAGCTAGCAATCCATTGGAAGCAGCTAAGTTTGCAGAAAAAGTATCATTTCCTTAACGCTTTCAACACATAAAACAGAACACTCCTTCTTAGTTATAGGAACACAAATCAAGTTACTGAAACAGACAGTGGTGGTACTGAGAACAATTTAAACAAGGTTAATTTTCTTGATAGTTTAAATATAATTGTTCCAGTTCTATAATGTTTGCCATAATCTCAGTCCCTGTAATGCCAGTGACTCTCTTAATACTCACCTTTCCTGGAGACGGCTCTACTTGTTTCAAAATTTAGTGAGTGCATAGTGGAGTTCATTTCTATTGTTCTATGTGGTTACATAGAACATACTGAAATGCACTTCCTACAGTGTTCTTACAGGGCAAGTGCACAGTTTAGCAGTGATTTTAGCCAACAGGAGTCTGATACACAAGGGGTGAGTTCTTAATTCAGATGCTGTCTCAGATTTTTCATTTCTGAAATTACTTTGTCCCCTCAGGGTAGCCCCAAAGGAGAGATCTGAGAGAAGTCCTGCATATTGTAGGGAATATTCTTTACCACTCTAATTGTTGATACTGAAAAGTTGACTTTTTGTCCTTCTGTGGATGAGCTTAAAGAAATGCGCATTTAGCCCTATCATTTAGCTAGCAATGCCTTTTCCAGAGGAATACAGTCTCCTTTGCCCTATACAACAGTGAGAAGTATAAATAAAAACATATTTCAGCAGACATTTTACTCCCCATTTAGGATCATTATAGCTCAGACTATATGTCAACATAACATCAACCAAATTTCACATTTCCAGTCCAGGAAATCTGTATTTCAGCACTTGCTCTTTGCATGGATATGATCTAGAATATCAAATATTTGCACACAATAAAAAAAATTCAATTCTTTTGTTTCAAATACGCTGAAAAAATTCATTTCAAAAGTGCTGAGCAAAAGAAAGCTCACAATTCAGTCTAGGGCAGATGCACAGGATTTCATTTTAAGTATGTTAAATTGCAATGGTTTTCAGGAGATGAAGTGCAAGCTACCTCATCAAACTCTCTCTCCATTTTTGTGCTCATCTCAGAGCATATAGCACAACATTGTTCAGGGGGGAATTCTTCATTATGTTCTGGGATGTATAGTCCCCTGAGCAGTTCAGCTCACAGGGAAGAATGTATTCCCAAACAACACCCTGGGAATTGCTAGGAAATACCATTTAATTTAAGCATTTCCAATTAGCTAACCAATTCAAAGTTTTTGGAACTAGGATGAAATAAAACAGGCTTTTTTATTTTCTCAGTGTAAAAGCCTAGACTAACTGCAAAACAGCAGTTTCATGTCTTTATTTTTAAGAGATACAGTAACAATAGTTACTTTTTTCTACCCGTATTTGGACATTCAATTTCATTGTGGGGAATAGAACCCTGCTAGATGTTTAAAAAATAGCATATTTCAAAATTGCCCTTTATTTTTCCCATTTGACATCTGAAAAAATGCAATGAAAAAGCAATACAAGTCAGGCATTCAACTTCATACAGAAGTGTTTGTACAAACCATGCGCTAGAAAAATTTGGCTTCTGTGATAAAGAGCTCATTCACTTCCATCAACCATATTTTTAGAGTACAATTCTATTTTCTGCACTATTTTTATTTTAATGACTATTGTTATTTTGCCTCTGAACATACCAGTCATTTCCTGTGTTGTAAGAAAAAACAAAGGAAGGCTTAAATCTGAGGGCACCTACTCCAGTCAGCGAGAGGTCTACAAAACAACCAGTCAGTCCTCAAACTCCAAGCTGCACTTGAAAGCTTTGACTGCTCTAGGTAGGGGGGTTTTGACTGTATAAGAAACAACTGTGGTTTTTTTGTTGTTGTTGTTGCATTTTAATTCCTCTTGTATTTTCCAGTACCATCTGCGTTGCACTTGTCTGTACTACCTCACCACTGTTTAGATACAGACGACTTGGTGTCATGTTTGTTCATCGTCATAGCATGTGACTTGTGGTTTCTGAGTCTCCCTTTTCACCAAGTTCAGCAAACCCTTCCCACTTCCTGACTGAAATTACAGGAAGTTTCTAACTCTTCCCATGGACCATTATTAAGCTTGAAGAGGGAAAGGTATTTTCCACTCCATTCTGACAGGCAGAAGTATCGTAGATACTCTCATCGGTAAATGCACTTAAATTAATATGAAGCATCCAGCTCTATCTCAAGAAACATTCACAGCCTGTAATAAAAAATTACTTGCTCCTGAGTCAGGTGATTCACCTTACATATTTAGCTTTCTGTGAGAATGAAAAATTAGGACTATGTGCCAGTTTTCAGAATGAGTCAGAAGGAAAGCAGATATCTCAAACACTTTATGCAACTTAATAACACATTAACTAAATACTGGGGTTTCTAGATGAGACCTGTCTTTTCACAATACTGATCTTCTGCTAGATCTAGCTTTAACAGACAAAATTTGGAAGGAGAATTTCACTGTTTGTTCCCACCCTAGAACACACATTGTAAGATCCATAGTAACACCAACATCCTTTAATCATTTAGGCACTGCTATTTGTGGTCTTGAAGCTCTTCAAATTATGTGTGGATTTGATAGTCCTGTTTTTTCAGCTGGAGACATTGCAATAAAACTTAATCTTCACCTGTTAACTACAGGACTACATTTATGGCCCCTATCTTTTAACTTCCTCTAGTCCAAATTCTTACTCCTTGTCATTTCCTGCCTACAGTAATACAAATGTGTTACTTTAAAAAACTTGTTTGTTTAACAAATGTTAATTTTAACAGAATTGCTAAAAGTACTTCTACATTTTAATTATTTCTAGCTAATATCTACATCCATTGCCAGGTAATTAGGACAGTTACAACAGTTAATTTTTTTACTGAACAAAAATAACTTCTTTTCCTGCTTCACTTTTAAATGCCTTACATTTGAGAGAAGAAAATAACAGAATTTTTCTCTAAATCCCTCACACTTCTGAAAATAAACAATTTAGGATGACATTTCAAATTACAAAAGAAGTTTAAAAATTGATGAACATTCTTGAAGTTATTGCCAGCTTTTCTAGTAGAAAAATAAAGAGAGAATTTTTGCACAGATTCAGTATTTTTGTCTCTATTTAGATTACAGTGGGTGTAGGATAATAATAAATCAAGACAACAGTATGTTGTCTTTTCTGATGAAAAGACAACAGTAGAGCACATCAAATTAAATGAGGACAACACTAGAAGTACATGACATTTTTTAAATGGCCCTGTATTAAAGTTTGGGTTTCTATTACTCTACTGAACGTATCTGCACATGTTTCATTAACAGTAAAATGCAATCTGAGGGCTTTACATTGTAAAATATATTGATTCATACCTATACCTCTGATTTTCTACTGAGTTCTATTCCTCAGCTACTGCCCTTAGACATGCCCAGTCAAGTTATCAGGACTAATGTATGTGTACTGTCATTTCCCCAAGGTGCTACCATTATGGTAAATTAATATATTTATGAAAATAACTCCGTAAGTTCCACAAGAGAAGATACATTCCTATACTGAATGACTTCTCAAACTCCTGAATGTCTTTGGCAGTAGGGCAGCAGCAGATGTGCTCTTCTGTGTGATTATCGTCTCAATTATTTCAAAAAGATAAATAAAACCAGCTTCATTTGCTCTGGGCTCCAAACATACCTTCCTGAGCATCGGGAAACTTTGGTTTTAATCACCCTGCATCTCACTTTAGGTTCTGTCCAACATAGATAGGAAAAATTACAATACTATAAAATATGCTGGGGCAAAACACAGTAGGAGATGCTGGGATGGTCATAGGGTGGATTTGTTATGGCTGGAAAGGGCATGGGTGTAACAGAAAGCAGCATGTGAAGATGGCCATGCAAACTTGCAGGTTCCTCCTTATTGTGAATAATCACCACAATTTCCACCTTCCAACAATGAAGGGACAGAGAGAGCCAACGGCTCCCACCTTCTACAAGCACCTACAACCCTATCCTCAGCCCTGCCTCAGCCACCCCTTCCTGTCAAAGAGCCCCAAAGAGCTTCAAAAGCCACTTCAGACACTTACCCCTATCCCCTCTCTGATCCCTTCCTTTAGATTTATTCTGTACTTAGTCTTCAGCATATATTTGATAATGTACAGAACACTAAATTTGTTACAAAAGAATTACAAAGGCTTATTACACTTCCCTCTGTCTTTAACACTTCTGAAAAACTGGGTGCCCATCTGCTTGTAAGAACGGCTCAAGAAATTCAAAAGATGTATCAAATGCTCCTTATATACCTTACTGGCTATTGTTGTCACACAGATATTACTTTAATGAGATGGCCACAAAATACTTTCTGAAAGGAGGAAGAATTCTACAGTCACAGTTAAAAGGAGAGCAGTTTCAATTTCCTTCCTGTGTGTTTTGTTCTGATGTGTCAGCAAGGTAAAAATTTACCATGTGCAACTGCAGTGCAAGAGTACACAGGAACTTGCTTCAGTAAAAGCACTAGATTCTGAAGCCCAGAATGAAAGCAGGAACTAATAGAGTTAAAGTGTGTTCACAGGTAAGATATGGCATCAAAACATCTGTTAGCCTCAGGAAAATGCAATAGATAAAGATTACAGTGAAAGCCCCGTAGAATTATCACAACTCTCTATGTAGTCATAAATAACAGCTCATGAAGCAGAGCTTATTATATAAGTAAACATTATTATTAGCACCGAGGATTACATAGTGTCACATACTGCCAGAATAAATAAGTACTTTGGCTCAGGGGTATGCAGCCAAACTCCATGGACCATGTGGAGTTTTGGATGTGTTGCCCATGGAAAGCCTAGGTGGATGCAAATAGTCAGAACGCTCCAGTAAATAAGGGCACCCATCTTGTTATCAACCCTGGTTGGGATTCCTGGGTATCCATCATAAACTAGATTACTATGCAAACAAATAGGCTACCACAAAAAGCAGGAAGTCTGGCATATACTGAAAGCAGACATCATGAGTGTTAAGAAAATGACAGAAATTACTTAGCTGCTAATCAAACATATTCACTGAATAATAGACTTGTCCATCTGCTGCAAAGCCCATTAGCAGAGGAAATTAATGGCTAGAAGAATTAAAAGTATTCAGTCTAAAGCACTAAAGGGGGAAATCTATAATCTTTGTTGCAGGCAAATGCTATCCGTTCTGATTTTAAAACTGCTGAAACAGTCACTTATATGTAATGAAAAAAAAAAAAAAAACAGAAAAAACAAGTAGAATGTGGTGCATTGTTCATGTCATGTTGTCTATTATAAACTAAAAGCTATACCAAAATTGTTAGATAATTTTGAAATCCCTCTTTATTTGGTGTACCCATCACTACTTGGTTAAACAGGTCCTGAATTGTGAATTCTACAAAATTTCATTAATTTTATTTCTAAAATATGCTTATAGGCAATGTGTCCTTTTTACTTCGGTTGTTTGCCTTTATACTCTCTACTTCACACCAAGTAGGAAACAGATATCTTTGTCTACAGACATTACAAGTCACCTGTACATATATTATCATTTAAGCCATTCCACTGAGTCAGTCCCAAGTTTTTTTCATGTGCTGAATTATTATCTAAAGAGCACTGGGAGAACTTTGCAGCAGCAGGTATTAAGCAGGTGTAGACTGGCAGAGCTCCCCGCCATGATTCATCTCAGCTGAACCTCTCTTCATGTGTGCTTAAAATAGGCTCAAAAATCTGAAAACACATATTGAACGCTTTCTTAAAATGTGACTCCACTTTTGAACCCATTGAAATAGAAGCTTATCTGATCCTTCTGGATCTGCATAACAAGTTTCCTCATTAAGCTTCTAGCTCTGAAAACATCATCAGTGTTATCATTAGGAGCACAGCCTTTCTCACAGTACTTAGGAACTTGCTTTGCTAAAATCAGGAAGGGAGGTACCATGAAAATGGAAAATAACAAGAAATAGGGAAAGTGACTCACAAGATATTGAGTTCTTAAAAGGTCTTAGATGAAATGATAATAATAATAACCTTCACTCTCCAATAACAGAACCAAACCTTTTCTTTAGCCTCAGTCTGAATTTATTTCATGGCAACTTGCTTCTGACTCATTGAAACATGCTTATTCTGCTCTAATGTCTACTGACTGATGATTTTGCTCTGCTATGGAAACATATACCTCCCTGTAGAATTTTCCAGAGCTATTAGAATAAAAATATGAGTCAAAGGAGACTTCAGCCTTCCTTTTTTTTTTTCTTTTTTCCTCATATGGTGCAATGGACATTTCATTTGAACTTGAGCAGTATGAGTTAAAGGCCACTTGATTGTCTTGTTTTCATGGACAGCTGTGTTGGAAGGATCAATCACTAGTGTCTTCAGTGCCTTTTGATAGATATGTTAGCAAGGTTAAAGACACAAAGAGAGCAGGTAGTTAGAGATCACAAAAATATACTTAAATACATAAGTTTTGAATACATCATGTCATACAAGGTTGGTCTTTGGTTTGGTTTTGGTTTGATTTTTCTTAACTGGTCACTTGCAGTACTTTGTTGGAGCGCTACAAGATTTCCTTTGGTGTTTGTTCTAACTGAAATGGATCTTTCTCACACTTAATGTGTGAGAACAGTTAATATGCAGATCTTGAGGAAAATCTGGATCAACCTGTTATAAGAAATAGCCAATGTACTGAAGCCAGCACCTGAGGTGAATGCTCTCCTTTCTGTCACTGCTGCAACTTGAATCCGTACCTTCACAATGAGGTGAGACCCAGGCAGCCAGTCTTGGATCAGTAGCTTCCAAGATTTCTTTTCCCAGATCTCCTCCATGGGAAGAGACTTTACACCTTATCTACCACGTTATTTGTTCTTTCAGACACCACAATGACCTTTCACAAATTATTAAGGAATTCAGAATTAAGGAATTCTTTGCTTGTTTTCTTTGTTTTCTGAGCAACTTACTACTCTTATGGAATTTTAAATAGATAGCAGATCATTTAAGCATAAGCATAACTTTAAGCACAAGCAATTGCATGGGTCTAAAGGAACTACTGGAAGATATAAATACCTATGTGAGTGCCATGAGGATTCAGGAGCTGTGACTTCATGCCTGGAAGTACATAGACATTGCCTTCTCAGATGGCAAGGATGAATCCACAGCTGCCTAGACACAGCCAGGAGGAAACAGGAGGTACAAGGGTACATATTTGAACTCCTATCCTTCTCTCTCAGAAGGGGTTCAAAACAAGATATCCCATGCATGGGAAACAGCCACGAAGTTCCAAGGCTCTGCAGATCCCTCTGTAGGCCTGCATGGTACCAAACAAGCTTCACCCACCTATGCACTCAGCCTGGCACAGGGAAGAAAAAGGGTTGTATGTTGTTACACAGCCATCAGAGAAGAGCCAGGTGACAAGCAGCAAGAGCTGAGTCTCTGTAACACCTACTACAAGAGCACCTGGGTCAGTAACAAGGGCTCCTAGACACCTCTGTAGCACACACCAAAATCTGTATCTCAGCACAGAAAGCCAAAATGTGGCTGTGCATTTTCCATGGCAAACTCAGCTGTATCTTTCAGAGTAGTGCAGAATCTGCGCTAATCTGGAAAACAGCAAAACATAGGAAATACAAAAATGCCTGTACTTCTCACATTTCTCTGAAAAAGTCCATCAATCATTCCACTGCCTAAGCCTTAAGGATTTGCTGCTGGCTAAGAAAGAAAACAGTCTAAGGTGAGGTGATGACTATAAAGGGAATAGATTGTAAGTGGGAGAGAAAAAAATGCATTTAGAAACTACAAACAACTTTCAACTTGTGCCTTTTGGATGAGAGATATTCCTCTCCTGAGCCTCAAAGTTTTTATGGGATAGAGCCGGGACATGAAAAATGTATTCTCTTCTCTCCTCCAGTTCCCATCTCTTGTGAGTCATCACAAGAGATCTGCAGATCAATTCCACTTAAAAAGATGCCCTTCAGGTTTTGGGACAGATCCTCTGAAAGATCCAGACCCTAAGTTTTCTGCAATGAATGACTATAAACCCTTCAGAAGGGATAATCAAGGAAGGAGAATTGGTAGCTTAGCCCTGTAGGTTAGAAAGCTAGAGCTTTATGATGAGGATGATGAAGTTCAGTGTTTATGGATAAAAGAAGAGGAAGGCCAATAAGGCAGATGTCATGGTAAGAGTCTGTTATAGTCAACCAACCAGATGAACAGGCAGATGAAATGCTCTCTAAGAAGCTGCAGTAAGTCTCACAATTGCCAGTCCTTTTTCTTGTGGGGGACATACCAGATGAGAGCTGGAAATAGCACACAGCAGAGAGGAAACACTGGCGCATTCCTGGAGTGTGTGAGACAACATCCTGACACAGCCAGTGAGTGAGACAACTAGGGATGGCATCCCACTGGACCTCTTGCTTGTGAAGAGAGAAGGACTGGCAGGTGACAGGACAGTTGGAGGCTTTCTTAGACACAGCTACTATGAAATGGTAAGAGACTCTTGGAAAAGTAAGAAGAGTCAGCAGCACTATTCATTTGGACTTCTGTAGGGCAGACTTTGGCCAGTGTAGGAAGTTGGTTGACAGAGTCCCTTATCCCAGGTTGCAACACAGGAGGTTTAGATTGGATTTTAGGAAAATTTTCTTCACCGAAGGAGTTGTCAAGCATTGAAACAGGCTGCCCAGGGAAATGGTTGAATCATCATCTCTGGAGGTATTTAAAAGATGTTTAGGCATGGCACTTGGGGACATGGTTCAGTGCTGGACTTATCATTGCTGGGTCAGTGGTTTTAACTGATGGTCTTAAGGGTTTTTTCCAAGAGAAACAGCCCCATGATACTGTGAGGAGATGAGAAGGTGATGATATCTGCCACAGATATCAGTTGTCTGCACAACTCACTTCAGCAGTCACAATCCAGAGTTCAGCCTCAGAAGGAAGAGGAAGATGGAGCATACAGAGAGCCCAGACTGCAACAGACTTCCCAGATTCATCTCACTGTTCCTCTCCATAGAAGTGTAAATCATTTTCGGTGATCAATAACCTTCTAACTTTACTTCTGGAGCTTAATTAGTACTATAAATAGGATAAGTAATTTCTTTGTGAATACAGTTAGCAGTCTTTAGATATAAGTATTACTTCTAAGGTTGATGACTAAAGAGAGTGGAAAAGTACTAAGAGGTAACTGAAATCTGTAATAAAATAGTAATTGTTACAAATTTTCATACATAAACTAACCCATACTAATGAAGGATGGAATTCATATGCGTCTTCAAAGGCACAGGCTTTGTTTAAAGCAGAATAAGGAACAGAAGAAAATTGGCTGTTCTCATTATGGCATCACATTTACTTTGTGAAAGAGACACAAAATTCCTTATCTATCCCCCCCCAAAAAAAATAAAAAAAGGATTATGTAATATATTGAGTAGTAATAAAAAATGGCCATTTAGTATATTTCACTTTTCATTGATAGGTTTCAGGGTCAGCCTTACTTTTCCAGAAGAGAAAATAAGGTACAAATGGTCGAGTGACTGCCCAGAGTGATCCATCAGGCCGACACAGATTTGGAAATAAATCCAAGTTTCCTGAATCCCAGCCCAGTGTTCTGTCCACCAGTAAATGACTGGATATCTTAGCCACCAAAGGACAACTTTATCCAATTACTCACATGTCTCTGAAACCAAAGACCCTGTGGAAAACACTAGGTATTTGAAGTTCTGTGGTCCCTGCAGTGTCTGACATTTGTAAAGACATTTTTGATGCAAATTAGTGATGACCAAGAGAGAAATGGCTGGCCTCCATAACTAGTTGTAACAAAATTTGCCACCCAGATGCTTTCCTACATATTAATACAGTTTTGAAGTTTTTACCTTGGAGGCTTGTTCTCATGGGGATTAGTTATCCAAGTTATCATTCTTTCATAGGCAACATTTTAATTCAATAATTCTTTACATGGAAAAACAGATTTTACAAATGAAGCATCTGTATGAAATATACAAATTAACTTACACATGTAAAAGGCAAATCTGAGGCTCCTTGAGAAGAGATTATAGCAGCAGTATGATTTCGAATATAGCACCAATAAAACTTTTGGAAAAGTATCCTTCCTTACTTCATGAAAAGGTAACTTGTAGGCAGATGTCTACACATTTTTAAAGCCTGGAGAGACTCAATTTCTTTACAGAGTAATTACTAGATAACAAAAGTATAATCACTGCCTAGACCATTAAACTTTGGCAAAGGTGACTGAAATAATCTCAGGGGAACCAAGAGCTTGTTTAGAGCAGGGATATTAAGCAGCAGTAATTAAGTAACGCAGTGGGAGCGGGAGTCCCAGGAGAAAACATGTTACAATGACAATTTTTATTACACATCTCAATTACTTCTCACTATACACTTTAGCTTTCTGCACCAGAAATCCAGCACTATTTCAGACCTTTAGAAGCCTGAAGCACTCCACAGATGTCCTGAATCCCTTCTCTTGTCCTGAGACCAGGTAGCACAGTACAATCATATCCACCCTGGAATGGTAATGGTAAACTTGCCTTGGAAGTAGGATGGCCATATCCAAACTGCCCAGAATTAATAGGTTGTCCTATATTAATTCTCAAACTATTCTAGGAATTACCTGGAAGACTGCTTATGGCTGTGCATGGGACTTTTGAACAGTTTAACCGTGCAGGCACTGTAATTCTGTCCCTCTGCCTTTACCCTGGCACGGTTTATTTAGCAGATAAAACTGAGCCAATAATGACCTCCTAGCAAAAACAAGATGCTTGTCAGATGGACAAACAAAGAATGGACAAAGGATAAACAAAGAATGGCACATGGAGAGGGAAGGTAGGGCCAAAGTCCTTAACTGGGAAAGCAGGGAGCTAACAGGGTTGTAGATAAATATGAGAAATGTGGGATGCAAGAGAGGAGGCTGCAATAGCCAAGTTACAAAAGGCTGAGGGACAGAGCTTGGGGAAGGTATGGAGCAGCATCTGTGTTTTAAAGCCACTAGACAAGAGGAAACTGAAGTTCACATCAGCCCTGGGCAAGGGCTTGGTTGAAGACAATTCTGAGGTCCAAGAAATGGGGTGCTGTTCTCAGTAAGAAAGGAAGGAGGAGGGAGGGCTAAGGAGACCAGGTACTCTTGATTATGGTTGTACATCACTAAGCTGGATCTCCAGAAAGTAGAGGCAAGCACACATCCTGAAACATCTGTCTAGACTTAGATACCTGAGTACCTGGATATTCAGGAGAGTCTCCCAGATGTTGGCAGCTCAGAGAGGCATACAGCTCTTACATCTAAATGAGCAAGTTCATTAATGTCAGCATCTTGGTACATAATCACTGAATAACCACTGGAAGACAGTCTGGGGTTTCTGATGAGTCAGGGACCATTTCCGCTAGGACATGGTACAGTCTCTCTGTTTTGAATGTTTCAAAGATATAGGCACAGTCAAAATATTCTGGTTAGTGTCAAAGGCAAAGAATGGGTTCTTGTACTGTTCAGTGTTCTATTCCAGATGTATCCATTCTGGGATGAGTGACAGTTTTGCTACCAGAAGTTTTACTGTTTATTAACAGAAGTCTAAAATATGCAAACTTCATGCTGCTGGCTAAAGCTGTCATTTTGAAGTGTGATGTGGGTAGCAATATGATACATTCAGTTGGCCAACAGCTGACACTTTGCAGTTCTGTGAGTACTGTAATGCATACATAAATATTTCAGGGAAAAAATACATTATAGCATTTATCTTTACCTGGAAAATTATGGTGCAATCTAGTGTGTGTTTTACTCTGTTTCCCCATACTGACTGACAGTCACATGGACAGGCAGCATGCTGGGGATTTCGTTTGTCAAGAATGTTCCTAGGGAAAATGATCTTAAGGACTGAGAATCTCCTGGAACCTTTTCATGCACTAAGGTGCCAAAAGAAAACAGGAGATTTGAAAACTGAATCCTGAAAGTGTTTGTGCTGTCAGCCAGCATATGACTCAAAGTTTGCTGTTGTCTTTTCTCTCAACATAGAGATGCAGCCCTGTAAGGATTTAAAAAGCACAGCTGCCCATCTCAAACACTCTTAAGGCCAGAAGAACTTTGCAATAAGACAAGCACAGAATGAGGCAACAGGATGGCGCTAATTCTAGGCCTGGCAGAGGTGAAGTCTGGTTAGTACATCCGGTGTAATGCATCCTCACAAAAATTCTCCCATGGCAAACTGTGTAAAGAAGAAACTGCTCGTGTGCATATCACCAGTCAAACAAAGATCACCCCAAATTATGGAACAGAAGGCATCTGTAACCACCACTGAAGCTTGACCCCCAAATATGACTTGAGATTTGGACTGTAAGTTGAGCCACCACAGTGGGAACTTGACATAAAGGTAAAGGTGGTGCTACTGTCTAGATGTTACCTCAGGCTTAGGAGGAGGTTAGCAAAGATGGGCAAAAAGGATGCAGAGGCACCTCCCACCAGTCAGATCACTACAAGCCCTCATGATCTACTAAACTAGAAATGCCCACCAGATCACTGCAATACTTGCTTCTAATACATGCACCCTTTCAAAGAGTTGTTGACCAGCTACAGCCACCAGTAATGACAGGAGTAGCTGCCACATCTAAATTAATATATTTAGAGGATTTTGATAAATATTGACAAAAATCTTGATGGCGATAATGTTTCTGAGGGTGGAGTGGGCAGTAGCCTACATGTACACATGAGAGTTACAATTTTGCTCCTGCTTATCAAAGCTTTAAGCCTTGAAGGGCTTGGTTTCTGGTAGGTGTTTTCCACACTATTCAGTATCCATCATTCTTCTAGAGAGGAATAGATGCCCTGTCCATTCATGGACAACTCTGTTCTGCTTTGAAGTGTTTCACAGTCTCTACTTATCTTCTGAAAAAAAAAGTCAGATTTAAAAAAACTGATACATGTTCTAATGCCATTGATGGCATTATTATTTCTTGTGCTTGTAATCATCTGCAGCTAAAAAATTAGAGATTGACCTAAACTTCTCTTCAGAAACTGGGAAAAACTAGAGTTAAGCCGAGTCTTACAATAAATAATGTATCACTCATTACCCTTTAGGAAAATAAGGGGACTTGCATCCAAGCACTCATTTGTATCATATATTTTGGTCTACGAAAAGCACCGGTATTTATTCTGAAATAATGGTAATAAAGAAGCTTTCAGGTGGCCAAGGAAGGATTTTTATGACTCCAAGGCTTATTTATAATAATTATTATTTATTGCCACTTTAAAAAGCTTTTAAACCATTTCCACGCCTGGTTTTTCTCAAGGATCAACAAAATCATAAATATTTTCTGCCCTTTAATGTACATTTGGGATGAAGCTCCTCTGAGGATGCAGATACTATCTCAGCATCCTTACACTCTCTGACCCCATTCCTTCCCATCCCTAGGTGCCTCATTGCATATGCACAGGAAGAGTTTCCTCAGTGCAGAAGGCTTTGGTGACACAGAAATGGAAGAGTGTATTAGGGAGAGGAGGAAGGCCACCCAGAAAATGGGCTGCCGTGTTTTGACCTGGCTACAATAATCACCTACACATGAAATGAAACAGCAGTCCTGAGAAAATACTTTAGTCTGATTTCAAGTTTGGGTGGGTTGCAGCCTCCTTTGTACCAGGAAGTTACATAACAAAAGATTGTCCCTGATTTACATAGGGAAGGCTAGTTAAGCCTCTTTATATTTAAAAGAATAAAGTAATATCATATTTACTGCCACTTCATGGTTTAACAAGTAGTTAAATTCTTACCTATATTTCTACGTACATAATTTTCTGCTTCTTTCTCTGGAGTGGGAGGATGGTCCAGCTTTCTCTCCTGTGCTACACCTCACATGACCAGCCTGAAGACTGATTTGCATGTACAGAATTAAAATATTCTGGTCCAAATCCATTCCCTAATAGTCAACTGAGATAGGAGAGATAGGGTAAAAATCTGCTCACTAGATGGCAGACCTTTTTTCTTACTATTTGCATTCAAAATATAACCTCAAGTTACTTCTGCCTACCAATTGTTTGGCCATTCACAGCTCAAAGGCAGCTCTGCTATTAGCCACAACAAAACAGACAGAGCTTTCTATACATAAAATGAATTTTCTGCTCAAAACAGGAATCAAATCAAAATAGGAGTGTCAGAACAGACCAATGACTCCATACTAAGACACCAAAAAAACCATAGTGACTAATAGCAGGGAGAGAATAAACCCCTCTAAATTCAGAAACTATTTTATCTCCTCTCTGACTCACTGATATCTTGTTTTCAGATTATCTATTTGCATTTATGACCAGAAATTAGAAAACCATGAGAATTAACTGAGAAAACAGGCCTGCAAAGGACCAGGTGAGTCACCATGCTTTGTCTTCCACAACCAAATGTTATTTTGTCATAGTTTTTAAGTCCATATAATTCCAGAAGGATAGCCATTCCTCTCCCATACACCCAAGGATGATGGGGTTCATATCCACAGCATGTGAGCCAAGCCCTCAGTGACTGCAATGCACTAAAGGAGAGTGGAAGGAGAGATTTAGAGGCTGGAATAGGGGCTGCTGCTGGCTGCGGATCCACACGAGGACAGCTTTTGAGGCTGCAAAGTGAGATGAGGTATCACCTCCTCCCTAGCATCACGCTTCTTCCAGACAGGCAGAAAAAATAAGGACACCTGATAGAAGAAATTTTATGTGTTCCTGTGCATAGAAAATTACTTCTACCACTGGTCTTAACTTCTACCAATAGTGGTCTTAAATTGGAGCAATCATTTCAGCACTGCCTATTGGGAAGGATTTTGTATGAACTATGAACTACAGTAATTACCACACAATCACACCAAGCTACAGAGGTGAAGTTTTTTAAAAAAGAAATAAAACCAACCATAAAAAAACCCACCAAAAACACAAATAAAAAAACCTCAAACCAACCCACAACCCAACCCCCCCAATAATACAAAATAAAAGAAACTCCAAAACCGAAACAATGAACCCTGAAAAAATCCAGGTATTTCACAGGTATTCCCCTCAGTGCTGGGGGACTCATTTTCTCTTTTCTTTTTTGCTGTAGTTTATATGGCACCTTGTTTTGCAGAAATCTGAGGTAATGATCAGAAGCCAAGCATCTTTCTTGATTTGGAACAGGTTTGAACCTATAAATTATTAAGCGGTAAACAGAAATGTAAAGGTGATATTCAGACATGAAGGTGAGCCTCTGGGGATGCAGTACAAGATGGAAGAACAAAGAAAAACCATGAACTTCTCCCTTCCTTGCTGGTGTCTCCTGGGTTTTCCCACAGCTGCTGGAGAGCCTCAGATAACTCCAGGGGTATATTGAAAGTATTTGGAGTTCCTGTAGTGAATTTCCCCACAATATTCTGGACACTTTGAGAGAACAGTCATGCCAGAATGAGAACATTTTCTCCTGAATAAAAAAAATCAGAAGTAAAACGCTCTAGCCTGAAGATCTCTGAGTATACCCTAGCCCCATATGCCTGGAGTGCCTCATCCTACTGCTGGGAAACTCCTGTAGTTCCCTGAACTCAAAAATTACTCCAGGGGCAATCCTGCAGAGTTAGAGCTACATTTACAGCATGCTACACAAAAGATTGCGAGTTAGAAATTTGCATTTATTTCTATGTTTCATGAGTTTCTGCATGAAGATTTTGAGGGGGGAAGTCGTTTGGTTTTGAAAGACTGGAATGAACCAGGGCCACAAACCCCTACCCCAGCTCATTTTTAATGATATGCTAAATCCAGTTCTTGTTCATTCTGCAGTCCCAGCCTTAACTGAGAAGGATTACAGGTGGGAGGCACCAGTTTGCTGAGTTCATACTGCAGAATATAACAACAATATCCACTTATATCCTAATGAATTCCCATTTATACTGTTCTAATTCCCAGAACTTACAAAATAATAACATACACATAGCTCCCTTTTAATTTGTGCAAAATCCCCTGAAAGGTGTGCAACAGAAATATGCAAATATAGCAGGCAGTACAATGACACCCCTTAGTGAAAACAAGTAAATTAACATAGTCTTTAGCAAATCCTCTTACTTGGGCAAATCCTATTCTTTCAGACAAAAGAAATCTCTCAATTTTTTTAAAATAAAGAACTATCTCTGAAAACAAAATGCCTCTGCAGGCATAAGCACAGGATTTCTTTTTAGTAATCACAGCTAAAATTTTTAGAGCATTTTCTATTCCACCACATGACCCAATATACCTCCTGGCTGTTTTGCAAGCACCTGAGGGCTGGAGAGAGAGTATCACACTTTCAAGCCTATAAATTGCTTTTCCTTTCAACTCAACTGTGTTATGATTTGCTTGAACAAAATTGCCCAGTTCAGAAAAAAGGAAAAGAAAATTAAAGAGACCCTTAGGAGACTCAGAGGACAGGGAAGAGATGGCAAAGAAAAGGTCCTTTCTAATTATAAAGCCCTGGTTAAAAAGANTTTTCACCAGCTAAGACTGCAGCACACTGTTTCTGTCTTGAGGCAAAGCCAAGGGGATCTGTTTTCACCAGGCTTTCCTAAGGGCTTAAACTGGGGATGCTTCAAGGACAGATCCAAAGCAAGATAGAGAGCACACAGAACCTGGGGATATGATTCTTTTTTTTGGACTAACTGATAAACTGTCTCCAGGCTCCATTTTAGTGTGATCTCCTGAGCAGAAATATGAGCAGCTACACCATGGAAAAGAACTGGTAAAAAATGCCAGATTCCCAGAGAGCACTGGACTTGCTGTGCCTGCCCCAGCCCATCTGAGCCTGTGTCTGCATTGACAATTCAGTTGCTCTCAGTAGCCACCTGACAGAACCTCTGCCACCAGCAGATAACCAAAGAGGTAAAAAGAGCTAAATCATTCCCAAATAACCAACTTCCTCTTCTTCCTCCCAGGCAGGAATCTACCTAAAGCCAGGATAAGGATAGAACACAGTGAGGCTAAGTAAAGCTTAATTACCATTTTCATTCCCAGCTTTCAAAATATGTACATCTAAAGCCTGTAACACTTGATAGAAATCTTTCAGCCATGGATTTGATGATACACTTTCCAAAGACTTTTGCCACTAATTCATTTAATTCTTAGGCATACAAGAAAAGACACACATATGAATTCTGTAGAAATTATTGGAGGTTTTTTCCTCCTTCTTGACCTATTTTACTCATGTTTAGACTTATTCCACCATCCAGCCTTTGCAAATGTTCCAAAGACATACCATACAAGCAGCAGGATACAGCCTTGCACTTTTGTGCAGGCTTTGCTATGACCTTGAATGTCCAAAAACCTAAACACCATATTATACAATGAATGTTTGACAGGTGAAGAATTATGAAAGAAAGAATTTTGTACACTTTGGACCTCTCTAAGAATGTTTATTTCAGATTCTTGAGCCCATTTTGGACTGGGAGAAACTTCAGCACTGTTCTCTGTGACATCTGCATGTGTCAATGACAGGTAAGAGTCTGCAAAACTGTACAGACCTCTCTCCCTTACCAGTGACTTTCATTGCAAATGTTTGATTTCTAACAAATAATATTGCTTTGAACTTGTTATAAAAATCCTGTATGACAACAAACAAATCAGAAAGCAAGCTGGAAAATTACAGAATTGGGGGGTCCCCCCCACGCCCTTTT